>CM071941.1:0-97500 GCA_036784905.1 Acrossocheilus fasciatus
CCTTTTTTCCAAGGTGAAAGTCTGATTGCATAAAAGTAAAAGTACACCTCTCCTCATCAAGAATGAATTTAAGGTACAATCCGTGCCCTTAGCACATTTCAGAATGAGTTGCATGACAGAGTGTTAAAGGGTTACTCCACCCCAAAATGAAAATTTTGTCATTAAGCACTTACCCCCATGTCGTTCCAAACCCGTAAAAGCGTTGTTCGTCTTCAGAACACAATTTAAGATATTTTGGATGAAAACCCGGGAGGTTTCTGACTGTCCCATTGACTGCCAAGTAATAATCACTGTCAAGGCTTATGAAAAGTATGAATAGCATTGTCAGAATAGTCCATCTGCCATCAATGGTTCAATCTGAATTTAATGAAGCGACGAGAACACTTTTTCTGCACAAAGAAAACAAAACAACGACTTTATTCAACAATTTGTCATCTCTGGTTCAACGTAGCCCTTTTATTTGCGCAGAAAAAGTGTTCTTGTCGCTTCATTAAATTCAGATTGAACCACTGATGTCAAAATATCTTAAATTGTGTTCCGAAGACAAATGAAGCTTTTACGGGTTTGAAGGTAAGTGATTAATGACAAAATTTTCATTTTGGGGTGGAGTAACCCTTTAAGGGCAGTGGTATTTTGTACAGCAATTTTTTTTTCCTCGGGAAAAAAAAATTATAATTTAAAAAGAAAAAAAAAACATTTTAAATTACATAGAAAAATTAATAGGAAAAGGTTTTTAAAAACTAATAAAAATGACAAAATCACAGAATCAAATTAGTAAAACTTCAGCTTAAAAGTAAAAGTCTTGTTGTCTGCAAAATTGATCAAAATTAAATGACTTTATGCTCAAATACAATGAGGAAAATAAATTTGTCAATGGGGTAAAAAATAAATAAATAAATAAATAATAAAAATAATTAAAGGTAGGATTTCTTAACCTTACCGTAATACTTCTTTTTTTTTTCTTTTTTTTTTTTAAATAAAAATAAATAAAATAAAATAAATAATTATGCCTCTCAAGCAATTGTGTCTTGATTTATTAATGCTTTAATATTTGTACTGGGGGGAAAAAAAGACAAAAATTCTGAGGATAAATGCAAGGCTGGTCAAACAAACAGCAATGTTTTGAAAGTGCCACAGTATCAAAATCAACTACAGTTAAAGTTGTCACTGCATATTAAACTGGGCTATAGAAAGTATTTGTTACATACATATTTAAACAATTATAGGATCAATACTTCACATGTGTCAAAATCTCCAGGACTCACATCTGAATATTGGCAATGGAGATAGAAATACAAGCGACATGTCAAGGCTCCTTTTTACCTCAGCACTGAATGTTTGACGTTCATTATATTTTATTTGATGTTCATTATATCCGTGAGTCCCTGAGATTCAGCTCAGCAGAGACTCTGGAGCTCTGACTCACCGTTGTTGGTGCGCATTGACCTGCCAGATATGCCATTGGATCCGATAAGGTGGTGGCCTCCTCCTCTGTCCACGCCCCCGGGCTCGCCTGGCTGTTTCAGCAGTTCCGTCAGGGCCCTAAAAAGAGACGGGATTGTACGTCATCAGTTTCTCAGCAGGGCACTTGGCAAATAAGGGTGAGCAATACAAACCAGACATGAGCCCAGGCCAGTGTTTTGCATTGGGTCCAAGTCACGTCTCACTAATTCGAGTAGACAATCATTTCATATTTACTTAAAACATGAAATAAACATGAATGAACATCAGAAAATTTCAACCATAGAAAGATGTCAATACACTCCATTTTTCAAGTTTCAGTTCACTGAAGTTTATCTACTCTACTGTTCGATTTGTTTGTCGGACAAAATGGTGGATACTGCATTATGATTGGTCAGATTACCTGTCAATTAAGCTCCTTCCGAAGGATCAATTGCGAATGAGGGCATAGACAGGTAATAGACAGGACGTCATGGCGAGTACAGTGCCATGCTGCTATACATTCCTTTGAGTCCAAGCAGATTACCACTGCAGTAGACAAACGAAGATGCCGAAAGTTAAACCCCACAAACCTGACAACATCTAATCATTTATGTGCGACACTGAGTCTGATCTCATGATGAAAACGTACCTGTGCGAACTTTTTTACAAGACACTAAATACATAGCACCATGTTTGTTTCGTGACATATTCTATGTGAAATGAGCACTAATAGAGTTTTTGGTTGTTTCCCACGGAACAGATGAACGTACATATGGTACGTTTTATGTGATGTTGGTTTTGTACATGTCACCGCAGTTCTGACTTGAAATGTCCATTGAGTGGCTCTATAACTCTGATGTTATGTTACGTTTTAAACAACGTACCATCTGCACTACACCTAAACCTACCCAACAGTATGAACAAAAACGAATATGACGTAAAAACAATCGCAAGCATGCCATTTTAGCATGTTTTTCGACTTCTCATCTTTCAGCTCTTTAATCATGAGTCATGTTTTTCACAGAATTCGTACCAAAGGATTGTGCATCCTAAGTCCAACTCCATGCCTGCTGAGCTACCGAGCAAGCTTGTTACGTCCAGAAAGCGAAACATATGGCGCTGTAATCATAATTGTGTACAAAAATTATTAAAATTGCTCGCTGTTTTACCGCCTTTAGTATTCATTTCTTTTGGAAACTGCAGTGATATGTACTTATTGGTACGTATTTCGCATCTGGCAAAAAAGTTCCCACTGGTACGTTTACGTCATGAGATCAGGTTGGCATCACCTGCGGCCTTTATTCTCATCGTAGGACACATCAGCAGCAACTGTGATGAGATCTGTCGTGTTGCTGAAATGCTGCATTTCAAAATGTATTTACACCCTATAAGTGGATTATTTGCATATATGTTGCGATAGTTGCTAAAGTGCGAGTGGTCAGCAGCATTTTAAGACGGGGCTTAATGAAGAGTCCGTTTAAAACTATTACATCATGATATTCCATTGTTAAACAGGAATCATTCCTATAGTATAGCAACTTTAAAGATGGATGCAATTGAGTGTCGCCAAACACCATATACTGGTTTGTTTATTCTATTCTTAGTAATTATTCTGTATTTAAATTTAATTCTTTCTTTTTATGTCATTCTGTCTACACTATGCTTTGCAAAAAAAATAAAAAATAAAAATGTTTCAAAAACTGCCCCAACTGTCCTTGTCCTTTTTTCACTAATTCCTATTCTCACCTTCAGAATCTATCCAAAGCCCTCACTGAGAGCTTCAGTGACCGTGACCTTCACCGATTGTAAAGGTACTGAGCCATATCTGAACTCTCAAGGCAGCTATAATGTCTCGCTAACACTTAACTAACAACCAACCCTCTCAATTCATCCATCCTCCACTGGCAAATGCTTCGGTGGTTGCATTAAAATTGTATAGGTGCACAGGAAGTGCAAGTGTGACCTGATTCCAGTGCAATTCAAAATAATTTTGTTCGTCTGCTCTTCAAGGTTCCGTTATTTCCCTTGTGACGTCATTGTTTGAACATTCTCTATTCCACAGGCTGAGATTCAGGGCAGGATGGAATCTTGGGACATTTCTAAAGCAACAGTTGCCAGGATCGCTGGGCTAAGGCATATGAGATGGGTCTGTCTCTTTCATGATAATGACCAGGAGAACGAGGCACTTGGCTCCGGCCAGCTTTCTGCTGTATGCTCGACTGATGTGCTGCCCTGTGAATCATTTCTACTGTCTCCTCAAAGCCAGTGCAGGCCACACAGGATGATGGCTGTCTACAAACTTCCTGTTCCTCTAGCGAGCCATATCATATCCTGGCCTTTGGTGGACCTGAAGATAGCTTACTTTACACTCAGGCAATTGTGAAGGTAAAGTATGGTAAAGTATGTCTATATTATTATATTACTTTTTTTTATAAATTGCATAATATAAACTCACAATGGTGAGTTGGTGAGTTATACAGTCAGAATTGTGAGATATAAACTTGCAATTCTCACTTTTTACATAGAATTGCGCAATATAAACTCACAATTGCAAGAAAAAACAGAATAGCGAGTTTACATGTCAAAAAAAAAAAAACCTTAGAATTGTGAGATAAAAATTTGCAATAAACTTGTGATATCTTCTCCTCTTATAACTCGCAATTGCGAGTTTATATCTCACAATTATGAGAAAAAAAGTCAGAATTGTGAGATGAAATGTCGCAATTACCTTAACAATCAAAATAACAATCCAATTTATTCCTCAACTCAAATGTGCAGCCATATTTCATCGATTCCACATATATAAGAAAAATTCCACAAACTGCAAAGTAATTAAACATTAATGTCAGTTTAGATAATTCTCTTTCACCAACAAACTTGGTTGACCAAAATGTATGTTCATTCAACCGATTCAATTATTAAATATTAGGTAGTAGAGGACTTTTAGTCATCATTCAGAGTAATCAGTGGGCACAATTTGTTCTAGGTGAGGAATCTAATTCAGATTCCCATCGGGAACAGTAGTTGGAAATGTATATTTAAAACAAAACTGACTTAAACTGACATGTCGGTTGATCTTAATTGATCTTAAATTTGCACTGTGCTAGACCTAAACCAAACACTTTGATTGATCTCTGGTGGATCAAGGTTGTAGGAATGTGGCAACATGATCTTTAAATGCATCTCAAATCACGTTAGTCTTTCACAGTTGCTCTCAGGAGAATGTTTCTTATGTCGTGATCACATGTAAGGATGCACAGAGCACATGTATACATGCAATCTGAGAAACATCTACACACATGCTCTATTCATCTGCTGCCAGCTGTGTTCACCAAGAACATCTCCGTTCACTTGCTGTTCTGTTTCGCAATTAAATATTTTAAACGGCTCAATCTGTTTCACCTACAGCCAGATTTTATACTTCAGAACAGAGCAGCAATCAACTATCATTCAGTTGTTTATTGATAGAAAATGATCGTTAATCATGCTGATGGTCTTAACTTCCAGGGGTGTTAATGTGTGTGATGAATGAATTTCTGATTAGCCATACATATGCTGGATTGGATTGCGTGAGTGTGTATTAGAAGAAATTATGTGAGAGATTTCCAATCTTGCTGATGTTCTCTCAGCATGTTCCCTTTTCATTACAGAAACATGTGGTCTTTAATTAAACTGTTACTTTCAGCAAAATTCCCATTAAGGCGCGCCAGTGGTAATCACAGGTGGAAAGACTAACTGCAGGCGTCCCAAATCAGTCTTAAGTGCCCCCAACTGGCTACTAAACTCACTTTAAGACTCGGCTGGGAGTACTTTGACAAGAACTCGTAGGCCTATATGCTAGACTCCCTCATAATCAAAGTAGTCACTGCCATGATAAAAAAAAAAATAATAATAAAAAAAAAAAACTTTTTCAGTAACACTTTTTTTTTTTTTTTGACAAAATCTCTTTTTCAGTGTTTCATTGTCAATTCATTATTTGATAATTATATTACCTAGTCCAATTTACTCTACTAGGAATAGAATATAATTTTAATAAACAAAGACATCATTTTGGTTTATGATAATGTTTAAAATTAAAATATTGAAAATATGTCAAACAGTAGTACACCAACATTTTTGCAGTTTTTATTAATAATTAATAATCTTTTATTTATAATATATTTTAAACATGCTGTAAAAGCATGCAATACAAAGACAAAACTCTCCTAGTTGTGATACTAATAGCATATAATGAGTATAAGTTACTGTG
This sequence comes from Acrossocheilus fasciatus, assembly GCA_036784905.1. NCBI lineage: Eukaryota > Metazoa > Chordata > Actinopteri > Cypriniformes > Cyprinidae > Acrossocheilus > Acrossocheilus fasciatus. The sequence continues at coordinate 5,693 of CM071941.1, forward strand.
TTGTGAATTAATAATGCTTTTAATCATTAAAAGCATTATTATTAATGCTTAATAAGGCTGCGTTAATCATTTTCCTTGTTTTAGAGACTGTTTAGGATATTGCATTATGTGTAGCATGTTGTTACTGCAACGCTTTATAAACAGTGCGAGTTATGCATTTAGACTAGCATGCAACTGTTAAATTCGCTGTTTGCTTCAGGGTGTCCAAGTGTAAGCTGTAAGATTGCTTATGTTAGACTGATTAATGAATAATCTCATAGAGGATGCATTAGCTAATTAACCTGCTTGCAAAGAAGATATGTGATCTTTAGTTCTTCCGGCTCAAATGACTACATAGATAATTAATAATTTAGTTATGGTCATGATGATGAATATTTTGGAATAAAAAAAATGTAATTGCGGCATAATTCATTTTTACATCTCACAATTCTTACCTTGTTTCTCAGAATTCGTTTGTTTGTTTCTGCCATGGAATAAAAAAATCAATCTGTCATATTAAAGAGCCACAAAACGGTATTGTTTGATTTTCTTAAAAAAATGTCCGAATTTGAAAGCTGAGACTTTGTTTGTCAGCTTCCTCTTTGCTCCACATTTTTTAAGAAATTCAAACAATAAATATTGTTTTGTGTCGTTACAGATCACTGTAGAGCCTCAGTTCAAGCGGCTTGTGAACCGATCATCTTTTCATATTTACTAGTTAAAGCACAAAATAAACATGAATGAACATCAGAAGGTATTTTATTACAACCGCGGAAAGATATCAAAACATCATTTTTCAAGTTCAGGTATATCTCACAAGTTCTTTATATCTCGTAATGCTGAGTTTTTATCTCACAATTTTGACTTTTTTTGGGATTTGCTAGAACAATGTTTGAATTGTGAGATATAAACTCAGAATTACAAGAAAAAAGTCAGAAATGTAAGATAAAAAGTTGCAATTACCTTTTTCACTTTTTTATTCCGTGGTGGAAAGAGCCTTCCATATCTGGTCATATGAGGCACTGTTTACAGTGTGTTTTCGTTTTAAAACGGTGTTTTAGAATGAAAACGATCCTCGTTTACACTGGCGTTTCTGCTGCGTTTCAGAAATGATCTCCATTTATACTACACAACTGAAAACACATGCCACATGCCATAGCTAGATTCCCTATTATTTAGATGGTGGACGCGTTTGAGTGCTTGGAGCGGTCCAATGGGGAATCTACCCGTACATATCTATGGGTACAATAATGAGCATGATGTTATTGTTTACACTGTCGTCAAGGATACGCAGAGAGAATGTGGGCAGCCACGCCATCGTTTTCAAAAGTCTTTCAAAAGTCTTACACTGAAATGCTCCCCCAGGGTTTTCAAACTAAAACGAGGTCTGCAGCGTTTTCAAAAGTCTCAGTTTTCGAGGGTGGAAAACGCCGGAGTAGTGTAAACGACAGGCGTAACCGTAGCAAAATCTTTTTAATTCGAAAACGCACTAGTGTAAACGGGGCCTGCAACTATTTACATCACTATGCAATAAGATGGTTGCAGCTGGTCATTTAAGCTAATAACAACCACTTTATTAACAGTAAAGTTTAAAGCATCCATAACATCGAAAAACATTACAGAAGAGAGTTTTGTTTTTAATCTCGTCATGCATTGGGAATCAGTTAGCTGGTGAGGCAGATGGTTCATAGTGGCCCGGTTAGCCCCAGGGCTAATGCTGCTCCAGTGAGAGAGACTGTATGTGTATGTGTATGTGTATGTGTATGTGTATGTTTGTGTGTATGTGTATGTTTGTGTGTGTGGAAATGTGTGTGCTTGTGTGTGTATCTGGTGCATTAGCCATTAGTGATATCACAGTAGGGGAAATATTTGGCCCTGATGTGCCTGACACACTACAAAGAGCCTCAGATATGGGTAGCAGCAAACCAGAGGCTGTGTCTGTCTTTGCGCGCTAATCTGCGTAAAAGAGACCTTTTAGTTTCTCCCCTTGCCGTTTCATGAGAAATCATGTGGTTTTGTTCAAGGTTGTCTTGCTTGGCTATAAAATCATTCAGATGTCAGTGCACGTATCTGGTTTAGTAATCTATGGGCAGGGAGAGAAGATTTGCTGGGTAACGGAAAAGCAATGAAGTTTGACATCCTTCCCCTCCTGACTGATTTTCTGTAGAAACTCAATAACGCCTGACAGCAGCAGATTCTCTCTGCTGACTCCTGGAAATTTACAGACTCTCTGCTTATTAACTAAACTTGAGACAAGAGCATTGTGGGGAAATTTTGAAAAATGGACAACCCTCATCATTTCAACCCTTGAATGTTATAAAGAAATAACCATAAGGTGATATGTATGTATGTGGGATGTTTTCACTGATTTTATTGTCCATTAATGTGAAAATATGGCTTAGAAAAGTTATGCTAAATATGCTTGCCTTCATAAACACAGCCAACTACATCTGTGATTTTGTCCTTGATATTCTTTACATGGAGATGCAATCCCAATTTGAGTTTTCTTTTATTTATTTATTTATTTTTTTGTCTTTTTCAGGTTGTCCAGCTGAGAAACACCCTGAAAACACTTGGTCAGATTATATTGATGAGCACTACTTCAAACCTCAAGGTAATGACATTTACACACAGTTCTGTCCCTGGGGATGTTTGTGTGTGTAGACATTTTGGTGGATGAACTGAAATAGATCACCTATTGGAATTGGCACAGGCATCTCAAACACACATACACACGTCACACGCTCACAGTTCAGCAAACAGCACAAGTCGCCCAAATGTCATGATCATAGGTCTGTTTTCCAGCAGCCTGTCCTCGTCTCTCTGTCTGTCTTTCTGCTGTTATCTGCACATGAATGCAGTCGTTTGTAGTCTCTTGTCATTCTTCTTCTAAAAAAAATGGATCCCTTTCTATCTATGATCCCTCTCTCGAATTATAATGAATCTGACAGCTGCCAAGTACAGTCCCAAAACGCAGGAGGTGTATTTATATGTGTGTGTGCGTGCATGTGTGTCTGTCTGTCTGTGTGCGTCAGGTTTCTAAGCACTGCAAACACTATGCATCTTATGATAATAAAACAATATTCCTGTTTAGCTGTTTATACACGATGAAGCTCTGTTGCATTTATATTTCCATTTGCATAAAACATATTAAGCTTGGAAAAGTAATGTGCTGCAAAATGTATTTTATATTTAATACTTAACAATTGTATGTGTTTTTTGTTAAATTATTCAGAAACCCTTTATAGTAAGGTCCCATTATTTAACATTACTGGCTTTACTTTAAGTAACAATAAGCAATACATTTGTTACAGTATTTATGAATCTTTGTTAACGTACAGCTTAATAAAAATACAATTGTTAGTTCGTGTTAGACCAGGTGCAATAAATAATATTAATAATGCTAATAATCATTCATTTTTCAGTTCATGATAACAAATGAAACCTTATTGTAAAGGGTTACAAATTATTTATAATAATTATAATTGTATTGCTGTTTTAATTTAATTTATTGAATTAAATATTAGAATGTCTTGTAAAGTCAGATTTACAAGGCAAGAAAAGATACAACTGCAAGATGTAAACTCAGAATTCTGAAAACTCACATTTCTGAGGGAAAAAAGTAATGAATTGTGAGATATAAACAATTGTGAGAAAAAAAGTCAGATTTATTAGTAAAAATTTGCAACTACTTAAGAATACACATTTCAAAATGCATGATAACGAGGTTGCTAGAAGTTTGTGTTCACACACTGTACTTATTTCAGGCCTTTGTCATCCTAAACAGAGTGAGGTGTCTTGAAAATAGTGCAATTAAAATTACAAATTGAGTAATTCAGTTATGCCTCTTCCATATATGACTTTTTATATTCTGATAATTCTGCTTGTAGATTACTGCTTTACTGTGGTCAGATTTGCTGCCCATGTAAATCAATCCCTTGTATCAGATTCCTTTATTTCATCTCTCATCATTATCTGAATGAAAACATCACAAAAGGCTTCCCCCATTCTGCCACACACTCATGCAAATGTCACTGGGAATGCAAACACACACATACACACACACACACACACACACACACACACACACACACACAGACACACACACACACACACACACACACACACACACACACACACACACACACACACACACACACACACACACACACACACACACACACACACAGCACTTTCCAGAACAGATGAGGCTTCAGGGCAAAGCTAAATGACTGACGTCACTGCGATGCACCAAACACACACACCCAGCTTGTGAACATATGCTGCAAAGTAGAGCTTGTGTGTAGATATACAATTAAACATGGATGCTAAGTTATCACACACAGAAATACACAACCAAAGTAGGATGATTCACACCATAGAGCATGGAGTGTAATATCAAAGACACCCAGACTGCAGGGAACAGATCGAGTGTGTTTGTATTTGATGTGATTACACTCAAGACTCCCCATCACACACTGCTGGAAGTCAAGCACATGTGGTCAGAAATGAAGTGCTTTTAGCAAAATACAGTAGAGGTTTCAGCAGATGTGTCTTACTATAAATAAAACAGTATTTGATGTATACGCGAGGCATGTTGTCATTCGAATGTTCTCTGGTGGAGTATGATAGAGCTAGACAAACTTTGATGTTGGTGTGATAAAGTTTGCCTAAAAAATGCTTTCAAGGCATGAAAAATTAAAGCATAGATTTTCTTTGAATGAAAAAAATCATGTTAAAAAGAATTCAGCTAAATTCTTTGTAACATTTATTTCATGTGTGTGTGTGTGTGTGTGTGTGTGTGTGTGTGTGTGTGTGTGTGTGTGTGTGTGTGTGTGTGTGTGTGTGTGTGTGTGTGTGTGTGTGTGTGTGTGTGTGTGTGTGTGTGTGTGTGTGTGTGTGTGTGTGTGTGTGTGTGTGTGTGTGTGTGTGTGTGTGTGTGTAGAAACAATTTTCACTTATAAATTGCCAGTAAATTTCACAAATCCACACACATTGTGTATAACATTATATAGGTTGAAAATGCAATGTAAAAATGTCATCCAATGGCTGGCTTAGTCCATATTTACCCAAAGTTAAAACAACCCAGTATTTTTAAGAAGATAGATAGATAGATAGATAGATAGATAGATAGATAGATAGATAGATAGATAGATAGATAGATAGATAGATAGATAGATAGATAGATAGATAGATAGATAGATAGATAGATAGATAGATAGATAGATAGATAGATAGATAGATAGATAGATAGATAGATAGATAGATAGATAGATAGATAGATAGTAATCAGTGCACTGCACTACAGCAATAAAAATAGAATGTGCTTCATAAATATATTAAAAATTAAAATGAATTACTGTTATTAATAATGTATTCCATTTATATTTTTCTTTCGCAATCTAAAAGCTCACACATTTATGTATCTAGGACTGTTGATCTAATTAGGGCTCACTTGACAATGGTAATGTAAGAAGTTATTCTCAAAACTCACAATTTTTAATTCATGTAAACAATACACCGAATAAGTAAGCATGCAAATGTTGTTCCTTGTTTGGGTGTGTAAATAAACCATACAGTCAATCAGTTAGAGAAAACAAAAGCATAGTCAAAACAGCCTGCAGGACTGTGCCAAATTTGGTGGATTGAAAGACCCAGGAGGAATAAAACTCTAGATGCATTGCCTTAATGTATATATATATATATATATATATAATAAAGAAATAAATGTATGTTTTTTCTCAATATAACTTCTTTTGTTTGTTTTTGGAGGTCGAGTATGACGAGGACATCTTTATAAGATGCACCTTCTCTGATCTCTCTGTCAGCTGCATCTGTACTGAATGCTGAGTGGAGGGTGGCTGACGACCTACTAACAGTTCATGGCTATTGATTGGATCTCTGCTGTGGAATCCAGAATATCTAAATCTACATCCCAGCATCGCAATGACCTCCTGCGATCACGGTATTGCTGCTACTGAATAATGACTCATACCCTACATAAATCAAAAGATCAAGCACACTGCATAAAATTAGCATTTATGCCTTTCTCTTTCTCATTCCCTGTGTTATATGTGATGTTTAGCTATGCTTAGCTACACCTGTCAGCTCATATCAGGTCTGTTAAACTGTAATACACTAAAATGCCCTGTGATTCACACATACACAGATAAACATTCATAGATGCTATTTGGCTGTGAATTAACATTCTTTGACTGACACTGTCCTCAAAGTCTCGCTCTCTCACACATGCACAGACAAAACTAATGCCAGAAAAATGCTACGTCAACAAGCAAACGCAGACGCAAATGCTTGGCCAAAGCATCACGAGTGCAGCCTCTATGAACAAAGTTAAAAATGAAACCATACAAAATAAATGGAGGGAATAGATTTGTTTGTTAAAAGAGAAAATGTTTGTTTCATGTTGACTTCAACATGCGTTACTATGTGGTACTAACAACCCTCAAAATTCAAGGAAGCAATAGAGTTGCCTTAATTCATATTGGATATTTGATTGTGCATGCCCATTTCTCCTATTTTTACATTTAAATTAGCTTTGCCATCATCTAACACTCACTTAAAGTTAATCTTTACAAACACTGATAATTTGATAACAATGTTAAATGTAATCTTAAAGGAATAGTTCACCCCAAAATGAAAATTTGCTGAAAATGTACTCACCCTCAGATCATTCAATATGTGGATCAGTTTGTTTCTTCATGGGAACAGATTTGGAGAAATTTAGCATTACAGCACTTGCTCACTGAATGGGTGCCGTCAGAATGAGAGTCCGACAGCTGATAAAACATCACAATAATCCACAAGTAATCCACACAATTCAGTAAAATAAAGTGAAATGTTTTTTATCAGTTGTTAGGACTCTCATTCTGACGGCACCCATTCACTGCAAAGGATCCACTGGTGAACAAGTGATGTAATGCTACATTTCACCAAATACTATATGTTCTGAAAAGAAACAATGTCATCTACCTCTTGGAGTAAATTTTTTATAGATTTTTTTTTTTTTTTTTGTGAGGGGGGTGAACTATTCCTTTAAGCATTCTCAAAATGTATGTTCATTTTCGATATTGTAAATTATAATTCAAAATTAAATTCATAAATTCACTGGCAGAATTTAACATTATTTATTTTAGCATGTTTTATTCGTAAATTATATAAACAAAATTATATCTAATTTTTTTTTTTTTTTTTTTTTTTTTTGGTCATTGGTCATAATATTAAAGTAATTATCTGCCAGGATGCTTATATTAGTGCATAAGTAAAATATGAAGTAAAATTCAAATACTTGCATTACGTTTGTTTTGGATCTAAGACATTTGTATATCACATGTATAAAACCATTTGTATAAAAGCTGCAATTATGGTATCAGTTGGCTAATAAAAAAAAAGAGAAACTTCTCACCCTAAACACCTCACCTCTTACATGTACACGCACAAGCAAATTCATGTAGCAATCAGAGTAAAGAACAGACTGAAGCTGTACTAGCAAGACGTCAATCCCTAAGGCAATTCTCTCTCGCTTGCTCTCTAACACTCTCTCTCTCAACAGTCTGCCGTCAGATTAATGCAGATTAATGAAGTCTAAAGGCAACTCAAGACGTATTGGCACCCTTCATGAAACTGAGCAAATGGGATCGTTTAAATTAAACAAATACACCATGAGACATGTTTTGGATTCAGTCATATGAATCATGTGCTCTTAACACTTTACTGAGTAGTGCAAAACAAAGGTTTTCTAATTACTGACATCCTTAAATATAATATTTTCTAAAGCCTCTCCTGAAGAATATAAGGGCTAAGACTACTTAAAGGTGACTGAGTCTCTTTTAAAGAACAAAGAGTGCATTCACACTGTCCTTGACCTTGAAAGCGGGCACATTCGTGTATTTTGGTCCATTTTAAATTAAATAGGGTCTCAATATATATATATATATATATATATATATATATATATATATATATATATTGCAGCAGAGATGCTGGCTTTTGAACTGAACACTGATAACACGCTGGAAGGTCTCCCTCCTCTTTAGCCAGGAGGACATGGTGTCCGTGATTTCCAACAAGAATGCCAAATTTGGACTCGTCTGACCACAGAACACTTTTCCACTTTGAAACAGTCCATTTTAAATGAGCCTTCGCCCACAGGACGCGACTGCACTTCTGGACCATGTTCACATATGGCTTCCTTTTTGCATGATAGATATTTAGTTGGCATCTGCAGATGGCACAGCGGATTGGGTTTACTGACAGTGGTTTCTGGAAGTATTCCTGGGCCCATTTAGTAATGTCAATGACAGAATCATGCTGATGAGTGATGCTGTGTCGTCTGAGGGCCTGAAGACCACGGGCATCCAACAAAGGTCTTCGGTCTTGTCCCTTACGCACAGAGATTTCTCCAGTTTCTCTGAAACTTTTGATGATATTATGCACAGTAGATGATGAGATTTGCAAAGCCTTTGCAATTTGACGTTGAGGAACGTTGTTTTTAAAGTATTCCACGATCTTTTTACGCACTTTCACAGATTGGAGAGCCTCTGCCCATCTTTACTTCTGAGAGACTCTGCCTCTCTAAGACATCCCTTTTATAGCTAATCATGTTACAGACCTGATGTCAGTTAACTTAATTAGTTGCTAGATGTTCTCCCAGCAGAATCTTTTCAATATTTCTTGCTTTTTCAGCCCTTTGTTGCTCCCGTGCTAACTTTTTTGAGACCTGTAGCAGGTATCAAATTTGAAATGAGCTCATTTAGTGGATAAAAGTGTAAAATTTCTCAGTTTAAACATTTGTTATGTTCTCTATGTTCTATTGTGAATAAAATATTGGCTCATGTGATTTGAATGTCTTCTCTCGTTTTCATTTTATTCGAATTTTAAAAAACGTCCCAATATTTCCGGAATTCGAGTTGTAGTATATAACTTAATATAACTACCATTCAAAACAATGAAGTTATTAAGGTTAACAATTTTATTCAGCAAGAATTTCCTTAAATGTATAGAAACTAAAATGTTACATGAAATGTCCATTTTAAATAAATGCTGTTCTTTTGAAATCTTTATTCATCAACAGATCCTGGGGAAAAAAATGTATAGTAATAAGAAATAATTATCTTGAGCAGAAAATCAGCATATCTGAATGATTTCTCATGATCATGTGACACTGAAGACTGGAAATTGAAAATTCAGCTTTGCATCACAGGAGTAAATTATATTTTGAAAACCTATTTGAATAAAAAAAGATTCATTCATAATAATAATTTAATTGAAAACAAAAATTATAAAATAAACAGAAAAATACACTATTATTAAACAGAAATTAAGCAAAAATGGTTTGAACATTATAGCCTATACAACACTACAGTTTTTACTGTAAGTAATTAACGTAAGTAACGTTTGCTGATTTTGAAATGTAATATGTACAGTATATCAATCATTGTGACACCTGCATAAAACTAGAATAAGTGTGTTATTGTCATTTCATGTAATCACTACTTTTGTACATGAACTTTGCTCCCTTATTGTTATAGAATGGAAAAGTGAAACTAGTAGGTTTTTGCAAAAAGAAACTCGTACAGGTATGGAAAGACATGAAGAACGTTAATTTTTTGTTTGAGCTATGCAAAAACCTCCACATTAAAGAGCTTCATTTCTCCTTCTCATGTCTCTCTCTGTGCTTTGCTGAGGTTGTGTTCTGATCTTTCTCATATATACGTCCTGTGATCTCGTCTCCTGTGGAACTCCATCAAAGAACTCATTTTCTCTCCTCCAGACCAACTCGTTTTGTTTTATAATAGCACGTTCCATTATGGCCTTATCAGGGAGGAGACGGAGAAACAGATTCACACACTCTCAGGGCCAAATGCTGGGCCATACCTCCTAGCTTTCAAATGAACAGGTCAGTTTTCATTGATTGCCTGTTTTTAAACTGGGCCAGCGGGAATATTGGGTTTATATACTGCACTTCACTCAAGGGCACATGCTTTTTATGAATGTGTGTGGCTCGGTGTCCTTCTATGGTTGCGTCACGTTGATCCTGGTGGCTGCATTGCTATAACTGTGTAAATTGTGTTAATAAATGTAGAGCTGACTGGGCTAAACCCGGGCACTGAATTACATGCCTGCATTACAACACACACACACACACAGACAGACACACACACACACACTTTCCTAAGAGATGTCAGAGAGAGGTGAGAAATAAAACGCTGGATTCAGATAAAATCCGTGAGCGATTTGAGAGTATTTACTGAGGGGAGACAGAGCTTTCAGTCTGAACGCACAAGAGATTTGAGAATGTGTGTGCGAGCGATGAAATAAAAGTGTTAGGTAAAGGGGTAGAGAGAGAATTCTGGGATATTTTTAAAAGAGAGAGACAGAAGAGGCATACATTTTTAAATAAAGTGAGAATCGATAAGCAGATTCAGGAATGGCTTCAATTCAATTTAGTGCTGTGAAAGTAAGCAACCAGCATGAAACGGTTTGTCCTTTTTCAACATGTGGTCTCATTGATACTGGAATTTAGGGTGGACTGTATTTATGGGTGAAGGTGATATTATTCATCAAATAACAATGAATTTTAAATAGTTAGGGAATGGCTTTGAAGCCCTTTCCAAACTCATAAGTCTCAACAACCACCCTTTTAACGGACTCAGGCTGATCTTTTGAAGCATTTTAAAGCTTTTGACCAAACCAGACTAGTTTATTGAGGTTTTTATAATGTGTGACCTTTCTCTTTAATGATGTTCTTCTAATTTGCACTTGATTCTAATTTTAGCCACCTGATGTAGTGATAAATGTTAATGTGGTTACCAAACAACAAACTGGCATTTCTGTTTATTTAACCTGTATAAATCATTACAAAATCTATATTCCAAGTGTCGTTTGTTAAACTAAATTGCCCAGTATCTGTATGTTTTAAAACATTAATCCATCCAAAAATTTTGTCATCATTTACTCACCCTCAAGTTGTTCCAAACCTGTATGAGTTTCTTTTGTCTGTTGAACACCAAAGATATTTTGAAGAATGTTGCTAATCAAACAGTTGACGATAGCTATCGACTTCCATAGTATGGAAAAAATTACTATGGAATTCAATGGCTACCATCAACTTTTTGTAAACTCGAGGATGAGTAAATGATGACAGAATTGTCTTTTCAAGTATCGCTTCAGAAATCTTTCTAATCTGCTGAGTTTATTAATGCTTTTTATTAATATCAATGTTGAAAACAGTTGTGCTTTTTTTCAGAATGTTTTGACGAGTACAAAGAGAAAAATAAAAGCATTATAAAAGTTAAATAAAAGTTAATATTCCTTTTAAAAAAAAATCTTGAAGATACATATGCATATATAAATATGTAAAGACACTACACATTAAACAGAACATTAGCTCTGTGTGTATCTTTGCTTGTAATGTGGGCCGTTCAGCCAGAGGTAAGCAGTAAATGAAATTTTGTCCAAGCAATTTAATCCTAAATCAAGTTAATCGGCTCTACTGTCTGAAAACCAACAGCCATTTGTGGCGCGGCCGCGCAGAGAATTCCAAACACATCCACAATGGACATGTGGTTTGAGCCGAGCACTTCAATTTGGGTCAGCTGTTGTCGAGCTAATGTGCTTGTGGAAGAAACACAGAAGGGTTTTTGCTCTGGGTACTAGAAGACCAGAATGTTGTTAGAACAGGTTCAGTGAACTGAATGGCTGAATGTGATGTGGGGTTAAAGAGAGAAAATAAATCCAACATACACACACATTTATCACTCCCTTATGAGGATGAATGCGTCACGTAGGTATTTAATCCACTTGAAAAAAAAACACTCTCTCACTCACGCCGGCTGACTTAACTGGTGCACACACCGCAGTCCACAACGGTGCAATTAGGGGGAAATGATGAACCACCAGCACCTTTGCTGAGTGAAGGTTTATAAAAACATCAATCCTGCACCACTGCACCAACTGGCATGCCAACCGCCCTCCTCTCTGGAACAAGACAAAACCGTACTCCACCTCCAAGATGAATGACCTCCAGGTGGACCTGCACCTCCCCATGTAAAGGTCAGACTTCACCTGCATGCTTTATAGAGGAGATATAAAGAATTCTGCAGGGGCTAATGGTTGTTCAAAACAAAACAAAAAAAATCTATCTTAGGCACATTTTTATACTTGCAATTAATATTTGTTAATAGTCTTTAATTTTCAGTAGTCATTCCACAGTGTTATTTTATTTTTCATATATATTGCATTATAGTGTTTATTCATATTTTCTTTTTCTTTTTTTAATATATTCCTATTTAGATTTCAGTTTATTTTTAGCCTTTTCTAAACAAACTTTCAGTAATTTTAGTAGCTTCAGTTCAGTTTTCAATTCTAATTGTTTATTTAAATTTAAGTTTTTTATATAGCATTCATATTTTATTTTAGCTACAAGTAAGCTCAGCCAAGTAGTCAGGGTTGAAAACTCTGACCAGCGTTGAAACTCTTTTTTTTTTAATAATTATTTTAATTACTGCGATTACTGTATGCATCAGATGGATGTTTCTTTTCAGCATCTCACGCCATGTGCATTGTTTTTTTTTAGGCAGTGCATCAAGTTAAAATAGAACGCATTTGTTGGAAAGAATGATCCTTCATTCCGTGTTTTCACTAGATTCATCAGTTAAATAAACAATATACATTTCCCTCTCTCTGCCACTTCTCACGCTAAGTCCTTCCTCCACTCACTCGTCTATCTCCCTCATCTTCCCATCGACTGTAGATGTCTCCAGTGTGTGTAGCTTGATTGACAGGACAGAGATCAAGATAAATATCTGTACAATCCCTACCCTACACCCCCTGGTCTCAATCAGGTCCTCTCTTTTGCGCTCAGCTTTGACAATCCCCCACACCCCATCCCACCATCCCCCCTGGAACAAGTCCGTTCAGGATGACTGAGCAGCACTGAGCCTCTGAAATGAGGGGTGAGACATGGAAAGGAAAAGAATCGTTCCTCCCGCAGGGCTTCAGCTCTGAGCAGCTCATTGGTGATACTTATCACTGCACTGTTTTGTGTTTTCGCTGTCTCTTTTTTATGTGGGATTAACAGAAACTGTGCAGCAGTAATTCCGGATCAAGGTGAGAGAGAGAGAAGGTAAAGTACTCAATTGCTGCAACAAATTGCAAATTAGCCATTGACTTTCCATCAATGTGATTAAGACACAAAGCACATGCACAAACACAACTCACTGTGAAGGCCAAAACACACTTGTGCCATTTTACATTCCAAAAATGACCTCTGTTTAGATTATTTTCGACAGCAATTCAAGAATTTCTTGTGAACAGCGCAAATGGTAGTTTTAAGTCACATTGAAAACATAATTACTGCACAACACCAAATCAGAACATACTTGATGTCCAAAATACAATTATGTGAAGCAGAATTTTAGACCAATGAGATTTCGCTGGAAGCGGGGCTACCTACCTACACTTGTATTTCTTATGCTAATTACCAATTTTTACTGGATCTGACCATATTTTTGTGTAACCTTGTCAGGTTGATTCAGGCAAATCAAATATTTTTTTTTTTACTTTAAAACCAGTTTGCATGCTAAGCTGACATTGCATTTGAGGAAAATGGTTTCATAGTTTGGGAATTAAATTGTAGCTAAGCCAAACCTGGCCATAAGTTCGCATTTAACTCTATTACCTAACCCTAACCCTAACCCTAACCCTAACCCTAACCCTAACCTAACCTAACCTAACCTAACCTAACCTAACCCTAACCCTAACCCTAACCCTAACCCTAGGGGCTCAACTGTGGGGGCTCAAGTTCGCATTTAACTCTATTACCCTAACCCTAACCCTAAGTGCAATCGACTTGAGGCGGCCCAATTAGTATATATACCAAGTTTCAGGACTCTACGTACAAGAGAACTGGGGGTGCAATACCGTATCTCGACGCCTGGTGGCGCTAGAGCTTCCAAACTATGTGCAAACGATCGGGCGCCCTCGAATTAGTATATATACCAAATTTCAGAGTCCTGTTACTAGCCTTAGTAAGTGCACCCCATCATAGGGGCTCAACTGTGGGGGCTCAAGTTCGCATTTAACTCTATTACCTAACCCTAACCCTAACCCTAACCCTCCAAAGACCACACTAAACCTACCCAAGGACACCCTGAGAGCACTCAGAACCTACAGAGGACCTCCAAAGACCACACTAAACCTACCCAAGGACACCCTGAGAGCACTCAGAACCTACAGAGGACCTCCAAAGACCACACTAAACCTACCCAAGGACACCCTGAGAGCACTCAGAACCTACAGAGGACCTCCAAAGACCACACTAAACCTACCCAAGGACACCCTGAGAGCACTCAGAACCTACAGAGGACCTCCGACCTCAAACACAAACAAAAACACACACACACATTTAATGGCCATTGCACCCAAATCAACTGAGTGTCACTGACATTCTCAGTCATCCACATGGAAAACTTTGGGTGGTGGCCAGTCCACCCAAATCAACTGAGTGTCACTGACATTCTCAGTCGTCCACATGGAAAACTTTGGGTGAAAGTTTTGATGATTCAATCTTGCAGGACTGTACTAACCCAATGTACACGTTTGTTTCCATGACGGTGAGTTTTCAAAAAAATCAAAAAATTGTAAATCTAAGTGTTGTTACTTTATCAGTGATAAAATGAGAAAAACTATCTAAAATTTCAGAAAAGATTTGAAAAAACAGTAGAAATCATCCTTTTTGTATGAAAATTCGACCAGGAAGGAAAAATCAGGAAGAGCAGGGGATTGTGGGATTGAACAAGTTACTCACCATGAATGAGACAAGTGTTCCAAGGAATGGGGTTCCTCAGCCCAGCTTTGCCTATTGCAGCCTAGGAGTTTTTGCAGTCAGCGGTTTTCCCGTAAGGATAATGTCGGTCTGATCCTTGCAATTACTCTAGGGGTAATAACTGGTAGAAGCTTGTTGTACAGAAATGTGCATCCGCCAGTTTGAGCCCCGACTTGCTGTTTAGGTGGCCTCAGACCTTTTCTCTCAAACTCTTTTTGGGTGACCTGGGATACCTTGCGGTGTTAACGAAGGGTCACTTGGGGGAGTCGTAAGTATCCAGCCCCCCTGGGTCCACTAGGACAGCACGCAGGGACGGTGGCCTGGGGCTAACAGGCCTTAATTGGAGCCCAGTCTTCTACTGGTGATTAGCACCACCCACACAACAGCACATTGCACCAACACCCACCCACATACGACTGTCCAAACCCTGTCCAAGCCTAGGGCTGACCAGCTGTAAAGAGAAATTTAAACCTCGGGCTGACGCGCGAAACTCAAGTGGGGGTGCAGTACAATATCTCGACACCTGGTGGCGCTAGAGAGACCAAACCAAGTGCAATCGACTTGAGGCGGCCCAATTAGTATATATACCAAGTTTCAGCACTCTACGTACAAGAGAACTGGGGGTGCAATACCGTATCTCGACGCCTGGTGGCGCTAGAGCTTCCAAACTATGTGCAAACGATCGGGCGCCCTCGAATTAGTATATATACCAAATTTCAGAGTCCTGTTACTAGCCTTAGTAAGTGCACCCCATCCTAGGGGCTCAACTGTGGGGGCTCAAGTTCGCATTTAACTCTATTACCTAACCCTAACCCTAATCAACTTGAGGCGGCCCAATTAGTATATATACCAAGTTTCAGCACTCTACGTACAAGAGAACTGGAGGTGCAATACCGTATCTCGACGCCTGGTGGCGCTAGAGCTTCCAAACTATGTGCAAACGATCGGGCGCACTTGAATTAGTATATATACCAAATTTCAGAGTCCTGTTACTAGCCTTAGTAAGTGCACCCCATCCTAGGGGCTCAACTGTGGGGGCTCAAGTTCGCATTTAACTCTATTACCTAACCCTAACTAACCCTAAATAAATAAATAGATAAATAAATAATACCTATTTAAAAAAACTTTAATAAATAACACTTATAATTAAAAATAAGACTCACTCATACATTTAAAAATCTCACTATCTGTGACTCAATAATAAAAAGACCAAGTGTATCGGTGATGGTGTGGTGGGCTGAGGACGTGGGGGCGGGCCTCGGCCGAGGCGAGAGAGCGGCCAGAAGGAGTATCGAAGGACTGAGCATTACCAGAGCTGGACGTTGCTTCAGCTCTTGGATTCTTTTCTAATCCTAACCCTAACCTAACCAAACCAACACCCACCCACATACGACTGTCCAAACCCTGTCCAAGCCTAGGGCTGACCAGCTGTAAAGAGAAATTTAAACCTCGGGCTGACGCGCAAAACTCAAGTGGGGGTGCAGTACAATATCTCGTCGCCTGGTGGCTCTAGAGAGACCAAACTAAGTGCAATCAACTTGAGGCGGCCCAATTAGTATATATACCAAGTTTCAGCACTCTACGTACAAGAGAACTGGAGGTGCAATACCGTATCTCGACGCCTGGTGGCGCTAGAGCTTCCAAAATATGTGCAAACGATCGGGCGCCCTCGAATTAGTTTATATACCAAATTTCAGAGTCCTGTTACTAGCCTTAGTAAGTGCACCCCATCCTAAGGGCTCAACTGTGGGGGCTCAAGTTCGCATTTAACTCTATTACCTAACCCTAAGTGCAATCGACTTGAGGCGGCCCAATTAGTATATATACCAAGTTTCAGGACTCTACGTACAAGAGAACTGGGGGTGCAATACCGTATCTCGACGCCTGGTGGCGCTAGAGCTTCCAAACTATGTGCAAACGATCGGGCGCCCTCGAATTAGTATGTATACCAAATTTCAGCACTCTATGTACAAGAGAACTGGGGGTGCAATACCATATCTCGACGCCTGGTGGCGCTAGAGCTTCCAAACTATGTGCAAACGATCGGGCGCCCTCGAATTAGTATATATACCAAATTTCAGAGTCCTGTTACTAGCCTTAGTAAGTGCACCCCATCATAGGGGCTCAACTGTGGGGGCTCAAGTTCGCATTTAACTCTATTACCTAACCCTAACCCTAACCCTAACCCTAACCTAACCTAACCTAACCTAACCCTAACCCTAACCCTAACCCTAACCCTAACCCTAGGGGCTCAACTGTGGGGGCTCAAGTTCGCATTTAACTCTATTACCCTAACCCTAACCCTAAGTGCAATCGACTTGAGGCGGCCCAATTAGTATATATACCAAGTTTCAGGACTCTACGTACAAGAGAACTGGGGGTGCAATACCGTATCTCGACGCCTGGTGGCGCTAGAGCTTCCAAACTATGTGCAAACGATCGGGCGCCCTCGAATTAGTATATATACCAAATTTCAGAGTCCTGTTACTAGCCTTAGTAAGTGCACCCCATCATAGGGGCTCAACTGTGGGGGCTCAAGTTCGCATTTAACTCTATTACCTAACCCTAACCCTAACCCTAACCCTCCAAAGACCACACTAAACCTACCCAAGGACACCCTGAGAGCACTCAGAACCTACAGAGGACCTCCAAAGACCACACTAAACCTACCCAAGGACACCCTGAGAGCACTCAGAACCTACAGAGGACCTCCAAAGACCACACTAAACCTACCCAAGGACACCCTGAGAGCACTCAGAACCTACAGAGGACCTCCAAAGACCACACTAAACCTACCCAAGGACACCCTGAGAGCACTCAGAACCTACAGAGGACCTCCGACCTCAAACACAAACAAAAACACACACACACATTTAATGGCCATTGCACCCAAATCAACTGAGTGTCACTGACATTCTCAGTCATCCACATGGAAAACTTTGGGTGGTGGCCAGTCCACCCAAATCAACTGAGTGTCACTGACATTCTCAGTCGTCCACATGGAAAACTTTGGGTGAAAGTTTTGATGATTCAATCTTGCAGGACTGTACTAACCCAATGTACACGTTTGTTTCCATGACGGTGAGTTTTCAAAAAAATCAAAAAATTGTAAATCTAAGTGTTGTTACTTTATCAGTGATAAAATGAGAAAAACTATCTAAAATTTCAGAAAAGATTTGAAAAAACAGTAGAAATCATCCTTTTTGTATGAAAATTCGACCAGGAAGGAAAAATCAGGAAGAGCAGGGGATTGTGGGATTGAACAAGTTACTCACCATGAATGAGACAAGTGTTCCAAGGAATGGGGTTCCTCAGCCCAGCTTTGCCTATTGCAGCCTAGGAGTTTTTGCAGTCAGCGGTTTTCCCGTAAGGATAATGTCGGTCTGATCCTTGCAATTACTCTAGGGGTAATAACTGGTAGAAGCTTGTTGTACAGAAATGTGCATCCGCCAGTTTGAGCCCCGACTTGCTGTTTAGGTGGCCTCAGACCTTTTCTCTCAAACTCTTTTTGGGTGACCTGGGATACCTTGCGGTGTTAACGAAGGGTCACTTGGGGGAGTCGTAAGTATCCAGCCCCCCTGGGTCCACTAGGACAGCACGCAGGGACGGTGGCCTGGGGCTAACAGGCCTTAATTGGAGCCCAGTCTTCTACTGGTGATTAGCACCACCCACACAACAGCACATTGCACCAACACCCACCCACATACGACTGTCCAAACCCTGTCCAAGCCTAGGGCTGACCAGCTGTAAAGAGAAATTTAAACCTCGGGCTGACGCGCGAAACTCAAGTGGGGGTGCAGTACAATATCTCGACACCTGGTGGCGCTAGAGAGACCAAACCAAGTGCAATCGACTTGAGGCGGCCCAATTAGTATATATACCAAGTTTCAGCACTCTACGTACAAGAGAACTGGGGGTGCAATACCGTATCTCGACGCCTGGTGGCGCTAGAGCTTCCAAACTATGTGCAAACGATCGGGCGCCCTCGAATTAGTATATATACCAAATTTCAGAGTCCTGTTACTAGCCTTAGTAAGTGCACCCCATCCTAGGGGCTCAACTGTGGGGGCTCAAGTTCGCATTTAACTCTATTACCTAACCCTAACCCTAATCAACTTGAGGCGGCCCAATTAGTATATATACCAAGTTTCAGCACTCTACGTACAAGAGAACTGGAGGTGCAATACCGTATCTCGACGCCTGGTGGCGCTAGAGCTTCCAAACTATGTGCAAACGATCGGGCGCACTTGAATTAGTATATATACCAAATTTCAGAGTCCTGTTACTAGCCTTAGTAAGTGCACCCCATCCTAGGGGCTCAACTGTGGGGGCTCAAGTTCGCATTTAACTCTATTACCTAACCCTAAATAAATAAATAGATAAATAAATAATACCTATTTAAAAAAACTTTAATAAATAACACTTATAATTAAAAATAAGACTCACTCATACATTTAAAAATCTCACTATCTGTGACTCAATAATAAAAAGACCAAGTGTATCGGTGATGGTGTGGTGGGCTGAGGACGTGGGGGCGGGCCTCGGCCGAGGCGAGAGAGCGGCCAGAAGGAGTATCGAAGGACTGAGCATTACCAGAGCTGGACGTTGCTTCAGCTCTTGGATTCTTTTCTAATCCTAACCCTAACCTAACCAAACCAACACCCACCCACATACGACTGTCCAAACCCTGTCCAAGCCTAGGGCTGACCAGCTGTAAAGAGAAATTTAAACCTCGGGCTGACGCGCAAAACTCAAGTGGGGGTGCAGTACAATATCTCGTCGCCTGGTGGCTCTAGAGAGACCAAACTAAGTGCAATCAACTTGAGGCGGCCCAATTAGTATATATACCAAGTTTCAGCACTCTACGTACAAGAGAACTGGAGGTGCAATACCGTATCTCGACGCCTGGTGGCGCTAGAGCTTCCAAAATATGTGCAAACGATCGGGCGCCCTCGAATTAGTTTATATACCAAATTTCAGAGTCCTGTTACTAGCCTTAGTAAGTGCACCCCATCCTAAGGGCTCAACTGTGGGGGCTCAAGTTCGCATTTAACTCTATTACCTAACCCTAAGTGCAATCGACTTGAGGCGGCCCAATTAGTATATATACCAAGTTTCAGGACTCTACGTACAAGAGAACTGGGGGTGCAATACCGTATCTCGACGCCTGGTGGCGCTAGAGCTTCCAAACTATGTGCAAACGATCGGGCGCCCTCGAATTAGTATGTATACCAAATTTCAGCACTCTATGTACAAGAGAACTGGGGGTGCAATACCATATCTCGACGCCTGGTGGCGCTAGAGCTTCCAAACTATGTGCAAACGATCGGGCGCCCTCGAATTAGTATATATACCAAATTTCAGAGTCCTGTTACTAGCCTTAGTAAGTGCACCCCATCATAGGGGCTCAACTGTGGGGGCTCAAGTTCGCATTTAACTCTATTACCTAACCCTAACCCTAACCCTAACCCTAACCCTAACCCTAACCTAACCTAACCTAACCCTAACCTAACCCTAACCCTAACCCTAACCCTAACCCTAACCCTAGGGGCTCAACTGTGGGGGCTCAAGTTCGCATTTAACTCTATTACCCTAACCCTAACCCTAAGTGCAATCGACTTGAGGCGGCCCAATTAGTATATATACCAAGTTTCAGGACTCTACGTACAAGAGAACTGGGGGTGCAATACCGTATCTCGACGCCTGGTGGCGCTAGAGCTTCCAAACTATGTGCAAACGATCGGGCGCCCTCGAATTAGTATATATACCAAATTTCAGAGTCCTGTTACTAGCCTTAGTAAGTGCACCCCATCATAGGGGCTCAACTGTGGGGGCTCAAGTTCGCATTTAACTCTATTACCTAACCCTAACCCTAACCCTAACCCTCCAAAGACCACACTAAACCTACCCAAGGACACCCTGAGAGCACTCAGAACCTACAGAGGACCTCCAAAGACCACACTAAACCTACCCAAGGACACCCTGAGAGCACTCAGAACCTACAGAGGACCTCCAAAGACCACACTAAACCTACCCAAGGACACCCTGAGAGCACTCAGAACCTACAGAGGACCTCCAAAGACCACACTAAACCTACCCAAGGACACCCTGAGAGCACTCAGAACCTACAGAGGACCTCCGACCTCAAACACAAACAAAAACACACACACACATTTAATGGCCATTGCACCCAAATCAACTGAGTGTCACTGACATTCTCAGTCATCCACATGGAAAACTTTGGGTGGTGGCCAGTCCACCCAAATCAACTGAGTGTCACTGACATTCTCAGTCGTCCACATGGAAAACTTTGGGTGAAAGTTTTGATGATTCAATCTTGCAGGACTGTACTAACCCAATGTACACGTTTGTTTCCATGACGGTGAGTTTTCAAAAAAATCAAAAAATTGTAAATCTAAGTGTTGTTACTTTATCAGTGATAAAATGAGAAAAACTATCTAAAATTTCAGAAAAGATTTGAAAAAACAGTAGAAATCATCCTTTTTGTATGAAAATTCGACCAGGAAGGAAAAATCAGGAAGAGCAGGGGATTGTGGGATTGAACAAGTTACTCACCATGAATGAGACAAGTGTTCCAAGGAATGGGGTTCCTCAGCCCAGCTTTGCCTATTGCAGCCTAGGAGTTTTTGCAGTCAGCGGTTTTCCCGTAAGGATAATGTCGGTCTGATCCTTGCAATTACTCTAGGGGTAATAACTGGTAGAAGCTTGTTGTACAGAAATGTGCATCCGCCAGTTTGAGCCCCGACTTGCTGTTTAGGTGGCCTCAGACCTTTTCTCTCAAACTCTTTTTGGGTGACCTGGGATACCTTGCGGTGTTAACGAAGGGTCACTTGGGGGAGTCGTAAGTATCCAGCCCCCCTGGGTCCACTAGGACAGCACGCAGGGACGGTGGCCTGGGGCTAACAGGCCTTAATTGGAGCCCAGTCTTCTACTGGTGATTAGCACCACCCACACAACAGCACATTGCACCAACACCCACCCACATACGACTGTCCAAACCCTGTCCAAGCCTAGGGCTGACCAGCTGTAAAGAGAAATTTAAACCTCGGGCTGACGCGCGAAACTCAAGTGGGGGTGCAGTACAATATCTCGACACCTGGTGGCGCTAGAGAGACCAAACCAAGTGCAATCGACTTGAGGCGGCCCAATTAGTATATATACCAAGTTTCAGCACTCTACGTACAAGAGAACTGGGGGTGCAATACCGTATCTCGACGCCTGGTGGCGCTAGAGCTTCCAAACTATGTGCAAACGATCGGGCGCCCTCGAATTAGTATATATACCAAATTTCAGAGTCCTGTTACTAGCCTTAGTAAGTGCACCCCATCCTAGGGGCTCAACTGTGGGGGCTCAAGTTCGCATTTAACTCTATTACCTAACCCTAACCCTAATCAACTTGAGGCGGCCCAATTAGTATATATACCAAGTTTCAGCACTCTACGTACAAGAGAACTGGAGGTGCAATACCGTATCTCGACGCCTGGTGGCGCTAGAGCTTCCAAACTATGTGCAAACGATCGGGCGCACTTGAATTAGTATATATACCAAATTTCAGAGTCCTGTTACTAGCCTTAGTAAGTGCACCCCATCCTAGGGGCTCAACTGTGGGGGCTCAAGTTCGCATTTAACTCTATTACCTAACCCTAACTAACCCTAAATAAATAAATAGATAAATAAATAATACCTATTTAAAAAAACTTTAATAAATAACACTTATAATTAAAAATAAGACTCACTCATACATTTAAAAATCTCACTATCTGTGACTCAATAATAAAAAGACCAAGTGTATCGGTGATGGTGTGGTGGGCTGAGGACGTGGGGGCGGGCCTCGGCCGAGGCGAGAGAGCGGCCAGAAGGAGTATCGAAGGACTGAGCATTACCAGAGCTGGACGTTGCTTCAGCTCTTGGATTCTTTTCTAATCCTAACCCTAACCTAACCAAACCAACACCCACCCACATACGACTGTCCAAACCCTGTCCAAGCCTAGGGCTGACCAGCTGTAAAGAGAAATTTAAACCTCGGGCTGACGCGCAAAACTCAAGTGGGGGTGCAGTACAATATCTCGTCGCCTGGTGGCTCTAGAGAGACCAAACTAAGTGCAATCAACTTGAGGCGGCCCAATTAGTATATATACCAAGTTTCAGCACTCTACGTACAAGAGAACTGGAGGTGCAATACCGTATCTCGACGCCTGGTGGCGCTAGAGCTTCCAAAATATGTGCAAACGATCGGGCGCCCTCGAATTAGTTTATATACCAAATTTCAGAGTCCTGTTACTAGCCTTAGTAAGTGCACCCCATCCTAAGGGCTCAACTGTGGGGGCTCAAGTTCGCATTTAACTCTATTACCTAACCCTAAGTGCAATCGACTTGAGGCGGCCCAATTAGTATATATACCAAGTTTCAGGACTCTACGTACAAGAGAACTGGGGGTGCAATACCGTATCTCGACGCCTGGTGGCGCTAGAGCTTCCAAACTATGTGCAAACGATCGGGCGCCCTCGAATTAGTATGTATACCAAATTTCAGCACTCTATGTACAAGAGAACTGGGGGTGCAATACCATATCTCGACGCCTGGTGGCGCTAGAGCTTCCAAACTATGTGCAAACGATCGGGCGCCCTCGAATTAGTATATATACCAAATTTCAGAGTCCTGTTACTAGCCTTAGTAAGTGCACCCCATCATAGGGGCTCAACTGTGGGGGCTCAAGTTCGCATTTAACTCTATTACCTAACCCTAACCCTAACCCTAACCAACCCTAACCCTAACCCTAAGTTCGCATTTAACTCTATTACCTAACCCTAACCCTAACCCTAACCTGTTACTAGCCTTAGTAAGTGCACCCCATCCTAGGGGCTCAAGTTCGCATTTAACTCTATTACCCTAACCCTAAGTTCGCATTTAACTCTATTACCTAACCCTAACCTACCAAACACTAATTGATGTGCAAACCTAAGATACACAACCACTAATTTTTTAGAACCCTATTTGGGATTTTTTGCATCAACAGAAACATATTCTTGGGCCCCTGGAAGCCTTAGATTGGTGGCTAGTTGATGTTCATGGCCCGTGCACTACCGTCAGGGGGCTTCGGCCCCTTGGCTGGATTTTTTTTACCCCCTAACAAATCAAGTGAAATCAACTTGAGGTGGTGCAATTTCGTATTTAACTCTATTACCTAACCCTAACAAATCAAGTGCAATCGACTTGAGGCGGCCCAATTAGTATATATACCAAGTTTCAGCACTCTACGTACAAGAGAACTGGGGGTGCAATACCGTATCTCGACGCCTGGTGGCGCTAGAGCTTCCAAACTATGTGCAAACGATCGGGCGCCCTCGAATTAGTATATATACCAAATTTCAGAGTCCTGTTACTAGCCTTAGTAAGTGCACCCCATCCTAGGGGCTCAACTGTGGGGGCTCAAGTTCGCATTTAACTCTATTACCTAACCCTAACCTAACCCTAACCCTAACCAACCCTAACCCTAACCCTAAGTTCGCATTTAACTCTATTACCTAACCCTAACCCTAACCTGTTACTAGCCTTAGTAAGTGCACCCCATCCTAGGGGCTCAAGTTCGCATTTAACTCTATTACCCTAACCCTAAGTTCGCATTTAACTCTATTACCTAACCCTAACCTACCAAACACTAATTGATGTGCAAACCTAAGATACACAACCACTAATTTTTTAGAACCCTATTTGGGATTTTTTGCATCAACAGAAACATATTCTTGGGCCCCTGGAAGCCTTAGATTGGTGGCTAGTTGATGTTCATGGCCCGTGCACTACCGTCAGGGGGCTTCGGCCCCTTGGCTGGATTTTTTTTACCCCCTAACAAATCAAGTGAAATCAACTTGAGGTGGTGCAATTTCGTATTTAACTCTATTACCTAACCCTAACAAATCAAGTGCAATCGACTTGAGGCGGCCCAATTAGTATATATACCAAGTTTCAGCACTCTACGTACAAGAGAACTGGGGGTGCAATACCGTATCTCGACGCCTGGTGGCGCTAGAGCTTCCAAACTATGTGCAAACGATCGGGCGCCCTCGAATTAGTATATATACCAAATTTCAGAGTCCTGTTACTAGCCTTAGTAAGTGCACCCCATCCTAGGGGCTCAACTGTGGGGGCTCAAGTTCGCATTTAACTCTATTACCTAACCCTAACCTAACCCTAACCCTAACCAACCCTAACCCTAAGTTCGCATTTAACTCTATTACCTAACCCTAACCCTAACCCTAACCTGTTACTAGCCTTAGTAAGTGCACCCCATCCTAGGGGCTCAAGTTCGCATTTAACTCTATTACCCTAACCCTAAGTTCGCATTTAACTCTATTACCTAACCCTAACCTACCAAACACTAATTGATGTGCAAACCTAAGATACACAACCACTAATTTTTTAGAACCCTATTTGGGATTTTTTGCATCAACAGAAACATATTCTTGGGCCCCTGGAAGCCTTAGATTGGTGGCTAGTTGATGTTCATGGCCCGTGCACTACCGTCAGGGGGCTTCGGCCCCTTGGCTGGATTTTTTTTACCCCCTAACAAATCAAGTGAAATCAACTTGAGGTGGTGCAATTTCGTATTTAACTCTATTACCTAACCCTAACAAATCAAGTGCAATCGACTTGAGGCGGCCCAATTAGTATATATACCAAGTTTCAGCACTCTACGTACAAGAGAACTGGGGGTGCAATACCGTATCTCGACGCCTGGTGGCGCTAGAGCTTCCAAACTATGTGCAAACGATCGGGCGCCCTCGAATTAGTATATATACCAAATTTCAGAGTCCTGTTACTAGCCTTAGTAAGTGCACCCCATCCTAGGGGCTCAACTGTGGGGGCTCAAGTTCGCATTTAACTCTATTACCTAACCCTAACCTAACCCTAACCCTAACCAACCCTAACCCTAACCCTAAGTTCGCATTTAACTCTATTACCTAACCCTAACCCTAACCCTAACCTGTTACTAGCCTTAGTAAGTGCACCCCATCCTAGGGGCTCAAGTTCGCATTTAACTCTATTACCCTAACCCTAAGTTCGCATTTAACTCTATTACCTAACCCTAACCTACCAAACACTAATTGATGTGCAAACCTAAGATACACAACCACTAATTTTTTAGAACCCTATTTGGGATTTTTTGCATCAACAGAAACATATTCTTGGGCCCCTGGAAGCCTTAGATTGGTGGCTAGTTGATGTTCATGGCCCGTGCACTACCGTCAGGGGGCTTCGGCCCCTTGGCTGGATTTTTTTTACCCCCTAACAAATCAAGTGAAATCAACTTGAGGTGGTGCAATTTCGTATTTAACTCTATTACCTAACCCTAACAAATCAAGTGCAATCGACTTGAGGCGGCCCAATTAGTATATATACCAAGTTTCAGCACTCTACGTACAAGAGAACTGGGGGTGCAATACCGTATCTCGACGCCTGGTGGCGCTAGAGCTTCCAAACTATGTGCAAACGATCGGGCGCCCTCGAATTAGTATATATACCAAATTTCAGAGTCCTGTTACTAGCCTTAGTAAGTGCACCCCATCCTAGGGGCTCAACTGTGGGGGCTCAAGTTCGCATTTAACTCTATTACCTAACCCTAACCTAACCCTAACCCTAACCAACCCTAACCCTAACCCTAAGTTCGCATTTAACTCTATTACCTAACCCTAACCCTAACCCTAACCTGTTACTAGCCTTAGTAAGTGCACCCCATCCTAGGGGCTCAAGTTCGCATTTAACTCTATTACCCTAACCCTAAGTTCGCATTTAACTCTATTACCTAACCCTAACCTACCAAACACTAATTGATGTGCAAACCTAAGATACACAACCACTAATTTTTTAGAACCCTATTTGGGATTTTTTGCATCAACAGAAACATATTCTTGGGCCCCTGGAAGCCTTAGATTGGTGGCTAGTTGATGTTCATGGCCCGTGCACTACCGTCAGGGGGCTTCGGCCCCTTGGCTGGATTTTTTTTACCCCCTAACAAATCAAGTGAAATCAACTTGAGGTGGTGCAATTTCGTATTTAACTCTATTACCTAACCCTAACAAATCAAGTGCAATCGACTTGAGGCGGCCCAATTAGTATATATACCAAGTTTCAGCACTCTACGTACAAGAGAACTGGGGGTGCAATACCGTATCTCGACGCCTGGTGGCGCTAGAGCTTCCAAACTATGTGCAAACGATCGGGCGCCCTCGAATTAGTATATATACCAAATTTCAGAGTCCTGTTACTAGCCTTAGTAAGTGCACCCCATCCTAGGGGCTCAACTGTGGGGGCTCAAGTTCGCATTTAACTCTATTACCTAACCCTAACCCTAACCCTAACCCTAACCCTAACCCTAACCCTAAGTTCGCATTTAACTCTATTACCTAACCCTAACCCTAACCCTAACCTGTTACTAGCCTTAGTAAGTGCACCCCATCCTAGGGGCTCAAGTTCGCATTTAACTCTATTACCCTAACCCTAAGTTCGCATTTAACTCTATTACCTAACCCTAACCTACCAAACACTAATTGATGTGCAAACCTAAGATACACAACCACTAATTTTTTAGAACCCTATTTGGGATTTTTTGCATCAACAGAAACATATTCTTGGGCCCCTGGAAGCCTTAGATTGGTGGCTAGTTGATGTTCATGGCCCGTGCACTACCGTCAGGGGGCTTCGGCCCCTTGGCTGGATTTTTTTTACCCCCTAACAAATCAAGTGAAATCAACTTGAGGTGGTGCAATTTCGTATTTAACTCTATTACCTAACCCTAACAAATCAAGTGCAATCGACTTGAGGCGGCCCAATTAGTATATATACCAAGTTTCAGCACTCTACGTACAAGAGAACTGGGGGTGCAATACCGTATCTCGACGCCTGGTGGCGCTAGAGCTTCCAAACTATGTGCAAACGATCGGGCGCCCTCGAATTAGTATATATACCAAATTTCAGAGTCCTGTTACTAGCCTTAGTAAGTGCACCCCATCCTAGGGGCTCAACTGTGGGGGCTCAAGTTCGCATTTAACTCTATTACCTAACCCTAACCTAACCCTAACCCTAACCAACCCTAACCCTAACCCTAAGTTCGCATTTAACTCTATTACCTAACCCTAACCCTAACCCTAACCTGTTACTAGCCTTAGTAAGTGCACCCCATCCTAGGGGCTCAAGTTCGCATTTAACTCTATTACCCTAACCCTAAGTTCGCATTTAACTCTATTACCTAACCCTAACCTACCAAACACTAATTGATGTGCAAACCTAAGATACACAACCACTAATTTTTTAGAACCCTATTTGGGATTTTTTGCATCAACAGAAACATATTCTTGGGCCCCTGGAAGCCTTAGATTGGTGGCTAGTTGATGTTCATGGCCCGTGCACTACCGTCAGGGGGCTTCGGCCCCTT
This sequence comes from Acrossocheilus fasciatus, assembly GCA_036784905.1. NCBI lineage: Eukaryota > Metazoa > Chordata > Actinopteri > Cypriniformes > Cyprinidae > Acrossocheilus > Acrossocheilus fasciatus. Next base: position 33,967 of record CM071941.1, read on the forward strand.
GGCTGGATTTTTTTTACCCCCTAACAAATCAAGTGAAATCAACTTGAGGTGGTGCAATTTCGTATTTAACTCTATTACCTAACCCTAACAAATCAAGTGCAATCGACTTGAGGCGGCCCAATTAGTATATATACCAAGTTTCAGCACTCTACGTACAAGAGAACTGGGGGTGCAATACCGTATCTCGACGCCTGGTGGCGCTAGAGCTTCCAAACTATGTGCAAACGATCGGGCGCCCTCGAATTAGTATATATACCAAATTTCAGAGTCCTGTTACTAGCCTTAGTAAGTGCACCCCATCCTAGGGGCTCAACTGTGGGGGCTCAAGTTCGCATTTAACTCTATTACCTAACCCTAACCTAACCCTAACCCTAACCAACCCTAACCCTAACCCTAAGTTCGCATTTAACTCTATTACCTAACCCTAACCCTAACCCTAACCTGTTACTAGCCTTAGTAAGTGCACCCCATCCTAGGGGCTCAAGTTCGCATTTAACTCTATTACCCTAACCCTAAGTTCGCATTTAACTCTATTACCTAACCCTAACCTACCAAACACTAATTGATGTGCAAACCTAAGATACACAACCACTAATTTTTTAGAACCCTATTTGGGATTTTTTGCATCAACAGAAACATATTCTTGGGCCCCTGGAAGCCTTAGATTGGTGGCTAGTTGATGTTCATGGCCCGTGCACTACCGTCAGGGGGCTTCGGCCCCTTGGCTGGATTTTTTTTACCCCCTAACAAATCAAGTGAAATCAACTTGAGGTGGTGCAATTTCGTATTTAACTCTATTACCTAACCCTAACAAATCAAGTGCAATCGACTTGAGGCGGCCCAATTAGTATATATACCAAGTTTCAGCACTCTACGTACAAGAGAACTGGGGGTGCAATACCGTATCTCGACGCCTGGTGGCGCTAGAGCTTCCAAACTATGTGCAAACGATCGGGCGCCCTCGAATTAGTATATATACCAAATTTCAGAGTCCTGTTACTAGCCTTAGTAAGTGCACCCCATCCTAGGGGCTCAACTGTGGGGGCTCAAGTTCGCATTTAACTCTATTACCTAACCCTAACCTAACCCTAACCCTAACCAACCCTAACCCTAACCCTAAGTTCGCATTTAACTCTATTACCTAACCCTAACCCTAACCCTAACCTGTTACTAGCCTTAGTAAGTGCACCCCATCCTAGGGGCTCAAGTTCGCATTTAACTCTATTACCCTAACCCTAAGTTCGCATTTAACTCTATTACCTAACCCTAACCTACCAAACACTAATTGATGTGCAAACCTAAGATACACAACCACTAATTTTTTAGAACCCTATTTGGGATTTTTTGCATCAACAGAAACATATTCTTGGGCCCCTGGAAGCCTTAGATTGGTGGCTAGTTGATGTTCATGGCCCGTGCACTACCGTCAGGGGGCTTCGGCCCCTTGGCTGGATTTTTTTTACCCCCTAACAAATCAAGTGAAATCAACTTGAGGTGGTGCAATTTCGTATTTAACTCTATTACCTAACCCTAACAAATCAAGTGCAATCGACTTGAGGCGGCCCAATTAGTATATATACCAAGTTTCAGCACTCTACGTACAAGAGAACTGGGGGTGCAATACCGTATCTCGACGCCTGGTGGCGCTAGAGCTTCCAAACTATGTGCAAACGATCGGGCGCCCTCGAATTAGTATATATACCAAATTTCAGAGTCCTGTTACTAGCCTTAGTAAGTGCACCCCATCCTAGGGGCTCAACTGTGGGGGCTCAAGTTCGCATTTAACTCTATTACCTAACCCTAACCTAACCCTAACCCTAACCAACCCTAACCCTAACCCTAAGTTCGCATTTAACTCTATTACCTAACCCTAACCCTAACCCTAACCTGTTACTAGCCTTAGTAAGTGCACCCCATCCTAGGGGCTCAAGTTCGCATTTAACTCTATTACCCTAACCCTAAGTTCGCATTTAACTCTATTACCTAACCCTAACCTACCAAACACTAATTGATGTGCAAACCTAAGATACACAACCACTAATTTTTTAGAACCCTATTTGGGATTTTTTGCATCAACAGAAACATATTCTTGGGCCCCTGGAAGCCTTAGATTGGTGGCTAGTTGATGTTCATGGCCCGTGCACTACCGTCAGGGGGCTTCGGCCCCTTGGCTGGATTTTTTTTACCCCCTAACAAATCAAGTGAAATCAACTTGAGGTGGTGCAATTTCGTATTTAACTCTATTACCTAACCCTAACAAATCAAGTGCAATCGACTTGAGGCGGCCCAATTAGTATATATACCAAGTTTCAGCACTCTACGTACAAGAGAACTGGGGGTGCAATACCGTATCTCGACGCCTGGTGGCGCTAGAGCTTCCAAACTATGTGCAAACGATCGGGCGCCCTCGAATTAGTATATATACCAAATTTCAGAGTCCTGTTACTAGCCTTAGTAAGTGCACCCCATCCTAGGGGCTCAACTGTGGGGGCTCAAGTTCGCATTTAACTCTATTACCTAACCCTAACCTAACCCTAACCCTAACCAACCCTAACCCTAACCCTAAGTTCGCATTTAACTCTATTACCTAACCCTAACCCTAACCCTAACCTGTTACTAGCCTTAGTAAGTGCACCCCATCCTAGGGGCTCAAGTTCGCATTTAACTCTATTACCCTAACCCTAAGTTCGCATTTAACTCTATTACCTAACCCTAACCTACCAAACACTAATTGATGTGCAAACCTAAGATACACAACCACTAATTTTTTAGAACCCTATTTGGGATTTTTTGCATCAACAGAAACATATTCTTGGGCCCCTGGAAGCCTTAGATTGGTGGCTAGTTGATGTTCATGGCCCGTGCACTACCGTCAGGGGGCTTCGGCCCCTTGGCTGGATTTTTTTTACCCCCTAACAAATCAAGTGAAATCAACTTGAGGTGGTGCAATTTCGTATTTAACTCTATTACCTAACCCTAACAAATCAAGTGCAATCGACTTGAGGCGGCCCAATTAGTATATATACCAAGTTTCAGCACTCTACGTACAAGAGAACTGGGGGTGCAATACCGTATCTCGACGCCTGGTGGCGCTAGAGCTTCCAAACTATGTGCAAACGATCGGGCGCCCTCGAATTAGTATATATACCAAATTTCAGAGTCCTGTTACTAGCCTTAGTAAGTGCACCCCATCCTAGGGGCTCAACTGTGGGGGCTCAAGTTCGCATTTAACTCTATTACCTAACCCTAACCTAACCCTAACCCTAACCAACCCTAACCCTAACCCTAAGTTCGCATTTAACTCTATTACCTAACCCTAACCCTAACCCTAACCTGTTACTAGCCTTAGTAAGTGCACCCCATCCTAGGGGCTCAAGTTCGCATTTAACTCTATTACCCTAACCCTAAGTTCGCATTTAACTCTATTACCTAACCCTAACCTACCAAACACTAATTGATGTGCAAACCTAAGATACACAACCACTAATTTTTTAGAACCCTATTTGGGATTTTTTGCATCAACAGAAACATATTCTTGGGCCCCTGGAAGCCTTAGATTGGTGGCTAGTTGATGTTCATGGCCCGTGCACTACCGTCAGGGGGCTTCGGCCCCTTGGCTGGATTTTTTTTACCCCCTAACAAATCAAGTGAAATCAACTTGAGGTGGTGCAATTTCGTATTTAACTCTATTACCTAACCCTAACAAATCAAGTGCAATCGACTTGAGGCGGCCCAATTAGTATATATACCAAGTTTCAGCACTCTACGTACAAGAGAACTGGGGGTGCAATACCGTATCTCGACGCCTGGTGGCGCTAGAGCTTCCAAACTATGTGCAAACGATCGGGCGCCCTCGAATTAGTATATATACCAAATTTCAGAGTCCTGTTACTAGCCTTAGTAAGTGCACCCCATCCTAGGGGCTCAACTGTGGGGGCTCAAGTTCGCATTTAACTCTATTACCTAACCCTAACCCTAACCCTAACCCTAACCTGTTACTAGCCTTAGTAAGTGCACCCCATCCTAGGGGCTCAAGTTCGCATTTAACTCTATTACCCTAACCCTAAGTTCGCATTTAACTCTATTACCTAACCCTAACCTACCAAACACTAATTGATGTGCAAACCTAAGATACACAACCACTAATTTTTTAGAACCCTATTTGGGATTTTTTGCATCAACAGAAACATATTCTTGGGCCCCTGGAAGCCTTAGATTGGTGGCTAGTTGATGTTCATGGCCCGTGCACTACCGTCAGGGGGCTTCGGCCCCTTGGCTGGATTTTTTTTACCCCCTAACAAATCAAGTGAAATCAACTTGAGGCGGTGCAATTTCGTATTTAACTCTATTACCTAACCCTAACAAATCAAGTGCAATCGACTTGAGGCGGCCCAATTAGTATATATACCAAGTTTCAGCACTCTACGTACAAGAGAACTGGGGGTGCAATACCGTATCTCGACGCCTGGTGGCGCTAGAGCTTCCAAACTATGTGCAAACGATCGGGCGCCCTCGAATTAGTATATATACCAAATTTCAGAGTCCTGTTACTAGCCTTAGTAAGTGCACCCCATCATAGGGGCTCAACTGTGGGGGCTCAAGTTCGCATTTAACTCTATTACCCTAACCCTAACCCTAAGCGACCTCGAATTAGTATGTATACCAAATTTCAGCACTCTATGTACAAGAGAACTGGGGGTGCAATACCATATCTCGACGCCTGGTGGCGCTAGAGCTTCCAAACTATGTGCAAACGATCGGGCGCCCTCGAATTAGTATATATACCAAATTTCAGAGTCCTGTTACTAGCCTTAGTAAGTGCACCCCATCATAGGGGCTCAACTGTGGGGGCTCAAGTTCGCATTTAACTCTATTACCCTAACCCTAACCCTAAGCGACCTCGAATTAGTATGTATACCAAATTTCAGCACTCTATGTACAAGAGAACTGGGGGTGCAATACCATATCTCGACGCCTGGTGGCGCTAGAGCTTCCAAACTATGTGCAAACGATCGGGCGCCCTCGAATTAGTATATATACCAAATTTCAGAGTCCTGTTACTAGCCTTAGTAAGTGCACCCCATCATAGGGGCTCAACTGTGGGGGCTCAAGTTCGCATTTAACTCTATTACCCTAACCCTAACCCATATATATTATAATTGATATATCTATACTATACATACATACCCATTTTACCCCTTATGGACACAACCACACCATCCCTAAACCTACCCGTTTCACCCCCATACAATAACTTTACCCCTATCCAACCTAAACCTACTCTTCAATATTAATAAATATCTAAAACCTACCCTTAATAGGGAGGATGGAGTAATAAATATCTAAAACCTACCCATAATAGGGAGGGTGGATTAATAAATAAATAAATAGATAAATAAATAATACCTATTTAAAAAAAACTTTAATAAATAACATTTATAATTAAAAATAAGACTCACTCATACATTTAAAAATCTCACTATCTGTGACTCAATAATAAAAAGGCCAAGTGTATCGGTGATGGTGTGGTGGGCTGAGGACGTGGGGGCGGGCCTCGGCCGAGGCGAGAGAGCGGCCAGAAGGAGTATCGAAGGACTGAGCATTACCAGAGCTGGACGTTGCTTCAGCTCTTGGATTCTTTTCTAATCCTAACCCTAACTCACCATGAATGAGACAAGTGTTTCAAGGAATGGGGTTCCTCAGACCAGCTTTGCCTATTGCAGCCTAGGAGTTTTTGCAGTCAGCGGTTTTCCAGTAAGGATAATGTCGGTCTGATCCTTGCAATTGCTCTAGGGGTAATAACTGGTAGAAGCTTGTTGTACAGAAATGTACATCCGCCAGTTTGAACTCCAACTTGCTGTTTAGGTGGCCTCAGACCTTTTCTCTCAAACTCTTCTTGGGTGACCCGGGATACCTTGCGGTGTTAACGAAGGGTCACTTGGGGGAGTCGTAAGTATCCAGCCCCCCTGGGTCCACTAGGACAGCACGCAGGGACGGTGGCCTGGGGCTAACAGGCCTTAATTGGAGCCCAGTCTTCTACTGGTGATTAGCACCACTCACACAACAGCACATTGCACCAACACCCACCCACATACGACTGTCCAAACCCTGTCCAAGCCTAGGGCTGACCAGCTGTAAAGAGAAATTTAAACCTCGGGCTGACGCGCGAAACTCAAGTGGGGGTGCAGTACAATATCTCGTCGCCTGGTGGCGCTAGAGCTACCAAACTATGTGCAAACGATCGGGCGCCCTCGAATTAGTATATATACCAAATTTCAGCACTCTATGTACAAGAGAACTGGGGGTGCAATACCATATCTCGACGCCTGGTGGCGCTAGAGCTTCCAAACTATGTGCAAACGATCGGGCGCCCTCGAATTAGTATATATACCAAATTTCAGCCTCCTAGTACCTGGCCTTAACTCATTCTTACTAGCCTTAGTAAGTGCACCCCTTTATATAAGGTGGTGCAATTTCGTTTTTAACTCTATTACCCTAACCCTCAAAAAAAAAAACACTTCACATTACTTCTTTTATATATATATATTTCCCAGACATGAAATACAAACAAATATGGATAATGCAACTAACACAAACACACCAAGGGACAAACTAACTGCTGCAGCAGGCTGTTACTGTGAAGTCAAATTCAGCAACTAGACACACTGCCTGTCAGAACAGAAACAAATATGGAGGTGGGCAGTGAGCTGGAGAAGGGTCAAAGTTCATGGAGCCAGGGTGGAGTTGATGGAGGAAGGAAACCGAAACAGAAGGAGCCAGGCGGCAATTCAGAGGCCAGCCAGGATGGCGGAGTTGACGGCAGGAGGAGCCATGGTGGAGAAGGGGCTGACTGACGGAGACTGAGCTGCTGGAGGTGGAGATCCAGATTAAACGGAGAAGGGTGGGGATCCGCAAGACCACAGTGGAGCCGGTGCGACTGAGAATGAAGGTGGAGCTGGAGGGAAAAAGGAGCCTGACAGAGCCAGAGGGATGGACTGACGAGACAAAGCCAGAGGAGTGGAATCCCGAGGTGGCAGATGGTCGACGACTGACCAAGGCGGAGCCGGAGGGACGAAGCAGCCTAGTGGAACCAGTGGGATGATAGGCGACGGTGGAGACGAGGGAGCTAGGAGCCGAGGCGGAGCAGATGGGTCGGAGGACCGAAGTGTAGTCCAAGGCTCGGAGGCTGGAAGTGGAGACAGGGGATCCGCATGTCTGGGCGGAACTGTAGACTGGAAGTCCCGAGGTGGCAGAACAGAGCGCATGGCAGGCACTGACTGAGGGACCGACAGGCATCAGCGGAGCTGGAGGTGAGGAACTAGCTGGTTTGAGAGGAGGCGGGAGAGGGAGGCTGGGAGGGAACACACCAACAACACTCCCTCGAAGATGGGCGATGCTGCCAGCTCACGCACTTGGTCAGACGATGTTTCGCAGCGGGCTCAGGCAGTATCTCCGTATAGCGGGGTGACGGCTGGCTGGTCTCTGGTTCGGGAGTGGGGCTGGTGATATCCTCCTCTGAGGTGCTGACGGAGAAAAACAGTCCATTATTCTCCAGCACCCACTCCACACAAATGGTGAAATCTTCTTTGGGACCGTTCGCTGGCAGGCGTGCCTTACACCGCTCGCTTAAGCTGGAGATGTAGAAAACACAGAGCAAGCAGTCCGGGAAGTGGGTAAAGCACGCCAGATCGAGAAAGTCCCTGGTATGGTCCTCCAGCAAATGGTCCATCTGCTCCAGGCACAGGAGCTGGACAGCTGACAAGGCCATTCCTGGAGAGGGAACAAAAACCAAAAAATAAATAAACAAAAGAAAAATGCTTTTTAATAATAAACCATACAAGAAACAGAAACAATCCAGGAACGAGGGGTAGCAAACACACAGATGAAATAATAGCAGACAAAGAATCAGGGGGGAACACAGGCTTTAAGTACTTAAAGTGATCAAGGGGAAACAGAAACAGGTGAGCTAATTAACTAATCAGGGAACTAAGAAAACTAGGTCAACGTAACACTGACATGCCTTGCCTCAGTTTGGATGTTTGCATTGTAGTTTGCAAGTTTATTTATATAGCACATTTCATACACAATGGTAATACAAAGTGCTTTACATAAAATTAATATTCAGAAAAAAACAAAAATAAAACCAAGGAATTGAAATTGAAAAATTGATTTGAAATAAATTAAATCAGTTAAGAATACATAAAATAAAGTGCACTAAGAACAGAAGAAAGAAAAAACAGGCTAGTTCTGATTTATTTATAAGACTTATTGAGACTTATTCAGACAAATACCAAAGTACTCAATGTAAAGGATAACACATCCAACTGAAAGATCCCAGCTAACCTGCAGAAAATTACATGCGAGGTAAAAATAGATCTGAAATGCAAAATTTGCTTAAACAGAAAGTTATTATTTCAAGATATTACAGAAAGCAAACATGCTTGTTTGGTCTGGGGAAAAAAAAAAAAAAGTTAAATCATGTCCTCTGGTACAATCGAGGTCTCAGTCCAGCAAAAGATGAGCTGACAGCAGCTTCAGATCTGAGACTATGGAGGTGCCAAACCGCTGTACACACATGTTGGTGGAGAGCAGTGAGTTAAACACACTCGCACTTAAACACACTATAAAAAAAATAGCATAACTTGCATCAAAAACACATTTACTCTTATGCATTCCAATTTGTACAGTCACCACAACATTGAGGATGTTAAATATCAAGGCTTTAACAAAAGATAGCGCTTTACTCCGATTAAATCACATTCACAGCAATGCTTTGCAACCACTGCATTTGGTCAGCATCCACAATTTAAACCATTGTTTCTGCACTGCTCAGAACCAAATAAATACACAAATCTATACAAGCTTTGTGTGGGTGAATTTCTGAATGTTACTCACTCATTTAAAGCAATAAAAGAGCATTTGAAATTGCAATTAACAATTAATCCTCAAGCACTCCGATCGTTTGTGAATAAAATAAGAATTAAGTTCCTTCAGTTCATGTCAGCACTGAGTCTTACCTGAAATTGACAAAAAATAAAATAAAATACAATAGTGATAAACTGAAACACAGTTATGGAAATATGCATTCACAACACATGCTGAATACTTTCCTCTGAGGCGATTTCGCTTGATGAAGCTCTTAACATCTGTGTCACACTCAAACTGCGCATGCAGACAAAAACTCACATGCCTGTAGCTTTTTAGCAACCCTTAGACCTTGATTAGCTGGTTCAGGTATAACTGTTCAGATTATTATTCAAACCAATGATAGTTACATATCTGATTTTTGGGTGGGTTTCCAAACATCTATGATGAATTATCCTACTTAATAAAATAAGGCAGCCACAAAACTCTTTTTCTGAACTTGTATTCCTTTCAATTGAAATGATAGTAGAAAAGTAATACATATTTTGCACCAAACACAATATCAACCAAACACCCTTTGCTCATCTGAGATCAAAATCTGCCCCATCTCGATCACACTTTGAATAAAGTTATTTTGTGTGAAAGCATTATATGTGCAAAAAAAACAAAGAGAACAGTCTTATCTGTAATTATGTTAGTTACTGAAGGAGTTCAATGGAGATGATAACTGAAGTCAACGTTGTCCTTGAAGCATGGTTATAATCCGTATTGTAGAGCGTCAAAGCAGTCCTTACAACAAATCCACGGCAGGGCACCAAACAGGCCGACTTTAGTCCTTGCCAACGCCAGCAAACAAAGATCCAAGTTCACTCCACATCGCTAACATATGCTTTAAGCATAACGAAAAAGACCCTTCTACCAACAGAAAATTACCTCAATTATTAACCAATTAACCACAGGAAAAAAGACACCAAATAGGTTTGCTTTACAAAATGGATAATCAAAAATAACTTTCATAAATAAATGGATGTAACAAAAGTAACCATACTCACAGTTGAGAATAAAACAAATGTTTCTCAACAAGGGCCTTCCCCAAATGCAGTAAGCCAGCCCAAACGCTGCTACTCTGCACATTGGCACACTACCAAATGGTAGCCATACTTTCTTCTTCCATTAAACTACTACATTTATCCATACTCACAAAAAAGGTTAAGGCTGCCCCCTACAAGTGAGGAATAAAACTGCAGCTGCACTCAAGTAGTAACAGCCTGAAGACTGTTACACAGGTGTGTTTGATTAGGGTTGCAGCTGAACTCTGCAGGACTGAGCCACCACTGGGTTAGATGTTTCAGTACCATTAAAATCAGTTATACAAGCAAGGTAAATAATTAAAAGAATAAAGTACAAACAAACATTGAAATTTTCACTGAGTGAGTATTTTTTTTAATCTCCAATAGGTTATTCACTTTCCAACCTCCATTTTACACTGACAATCCTGTGAAACTTTTATAATCATTTATAATCATGGGCACAACCATTGAGGGGGATGCAAGCGACCAGGAATTACATTCATCAAATAACAAAATCTCAGGTTTATAAACTTTTTGTACATGCATTAATCCACAAATTATTGAACAGACATTTATGCATAGTTCCAGTAATTACATTTTAAAACAAATCCATTTTACCATCTTAATATTAATCAAGGGTTTTAAAAACCACGACGCTTTAGTCAAATAAATGCACATCAATGCCTTGCAACCACTGTATTTGGTCTGTATTCACAGTGTAACCCATTAAGATTCAGCAAAGTTCAGAATTAAATTAATGCTACTCACCCATTTTCAGCAACAGCGAAGCATCTGAGAAAGCGATTCTTAATCCTCAGATTTCTCTTGGCTCAGCTCTTAATATCCGGGTCACACAGGCAAACTGTGCTCAATAATAAGAATTTATTCAAACTCAATATGCACCATTACCATTAAAAACACAAATAAGCAAGATAAACTAACTTCAAGATAAAATACAACAGAAAAATAAACAGCCTTTTCTTTATATAAAAAAAAAATTAAAATTAAATTTAAATATTCAGCAGGTAATTCACTCTCCAACTACTATTTCAGTCTGACAGTTCTGCGCAAGCTCAGCTGGTGGACATTTATACTCATGGCCACAACCATTGACAGGGCAAACAACCAGGAATTAAATTCACCAAACAACCACATCTAGACGCCCGAACCCAAGCTGATAAGATTTTGTACATGCTCTAATCCACGAATTATTGCTATTCAACAGTAATTTATAGGTATTTCACCATTGCACAGCCATTCAATTTTAAAACAAAAACAGTCCCCTTCACTTGGTTTCTCCCATATCCCATGATGCACCACAGCACAGACATAAAAGTTGATTACAGGAGTTTAGTGATGGCAAAGTGAAGCGTTCTGAACCAGTGAAGCTTTCAACCCAATTGTATCAGAAAAAGGTTCATGCTGTGGCCATGTTATGGTCATAAAAATGAATAACACCTTCCAAAGTGCTGTGTTCCATTACAGCTGCTGGTTTCACATCTGGTTCTACAACTGATTCCTTGGTTTAACTTATTGTATAAAAATAATGGCCATTGTTAAAGTCATTCCTTTGTGTCGGTGTACTGCCACTGTGATCTGTCTATGTTATCTCTGCCTCAGCCCGTAGACTGTTATTTAATGGGCAAAGTTCATTTGACCTTAATATATAAATTACAATAAAAAGAAAACAATGCTAATGCATTATAATGCATTATAATGTAAAGGAAACGGCGCTGAGGTTCACGTCGTGTGAACCAGATACTGAAGCAGTCATGTGGTTTTCAGGCGAATGAAGCTTCGGACATCATAGATTACGTGCTTTTGGCAAAACGAATCAAGCTCCGATACAGCACTTCAATGTGAAATGTGTGGGGTTTTTTTGATACAAGCTTCGGAGCTTCGGTGTTCAACATAACATCACTACAGGAGTCCCTCTGGTTTCTCTCTCTCTATCACACTTCTTGCGATGTTCTTCAATTGTGAGTCACTTTGTGTAAAAGCATCTGCTCAGTGAATAAATGTAATTAGTGCATTTAGTGTAGAATGTTTCATTATACGCAGGAAAGTTGAGGAAAATTAAACAGGTGTGCTAAAACGAATTTGTCTTAAAATACAGTATTCTAGACATGGGAAGTGACTGTGGAGAATTGCTTCTGATTAGTAATAAAAGGATATATGCTTAAGACAGAGGTGAGTGTGACCAAATAGAAAAAAAGTAACCTAATTTTTATGCATTTGTTAAAATAATATGTGTGTACAGTGACTTCTGACCTGTTGCTAATAAACATTCATGCATACAAAACCTTGGGAGTCATGCCTGGTCTCATTCTTGAGCTCAGGTTTGTTGAATCCGTGATAGTGGCTGCTTGGAAGGACACCTTAAGTCACACTGTAACCCTAACCTTAACCAAAATTTAACCAACTTTGGATCGGATTGCAGAGAATTGCTTGGGAACGTGAGATCATCAGTAGGTTCTTGTTGCTCAAATTACAACATAGCAAAGCCATGGTCATGGGGAAAACATGAACTGATAAAAATATTTAAAATAAGTCACTTCACAGCATCTGCCAAAATATAAATGTTAATATTGTTACCGGTATTATTTATTATTATTAGGGGCCAAGCCCAGAATGGGCTGTAGGCCCTATTGTAATTGTATGATTTTATTTTCGTCCAATGGGAGTCTATTGCAGCCCTATGAAGGGAACATAGGAAAATGATGAAATTTGGCGCACTTGTAGTCATGGCCAAGAATAGTGATCTGACGAACTTTGTGGTCTCTAGGACCAACTCTATAGCGCCACCACCAGTTCAAAAATTCAACATTAAAATGGTAATAACTCCTGGACCCCTAATTCTAGAAAAATGAAACTTAGTACACCTGATTACTCTCTTCATGCTGATCACATTCAATAGCTTACATTAAGACTCCACCCATTACAGTAGCAGCCATTTTGAAAAGTACAGTATACCGTCTTTTCGCTACTCCTCCTTCAAAATTAATCCAATTCTTCCCAAAATTGGCTCAGATGATCTTTGGACTGAGCCGCACAGAAATGACTGAACAGATTTTGTTTATTCATCTTTGTTCAAAAGGTATCATATTGTGAACTTAACAAGGTTGACCCAAATTGGTTCAGAGGCTGTATCTCAGCCAAACTTTGATCAATCGAAACAAAACTTGGTATGCTTCGTCAAAACCATGATCTGAGGGTCCATGCTAAAGTTGGGAACAGCGCCACCTATGGGTCATGAGATACCAAAAATGCTCATTTTCGCTTATAACTTTTGAACAGTCAATCAGAAAATTATAAACTTGATGTCTATGGATTCCTTGGGTCGTGCTGAATTTTGGACCTTGTTTCTGTCTAATTTCTTCTTCTTGGCCTATGGGAGTCTATGGGTGCCAATGAAGGGAACGTAGGAAAATGATGAAAATTACAACACTTGTAGTGATGGCCATGATTAGTGATCTGACCGACATTGGGGTCTCTAGGAGTAACTCTATGGCGCCACCAGCAGTTCAAATATTCTCATTCTCACATCTTAACCTGTCCAAGGTAAGCTGTCAGACCGCAGCGACCGAGTAGTGCGTTCTGCTGTGCCACTGGCCCTGAACCTATCAGGTCATGGGTTCGAATCCAAGGTGGACTGTGCCCTGACCTCAAGAGGTACTGTGACCAGAAGCAGTGCAGACGTTGCTTTTGTTCCAGACGTCGCATCTTCCGTACGCGTTCGTCTTGAATCAGAAACATGAGCTTGTTCGTTCTCGTCTGAACTTCTGTTTGTTTTTGAACTTCTGCGCTTCTGAACCTATCTGCTTTTTTGACGAACGTTCTATTTCCGCCGGTGTCAAGTCAAGTCAAGTCAAGTCACCTTACCTTTATTTATATAGCACTTTTAACAATACAGATTGTGTCAAAGCACTTAACAGTATCAAATTGGAGGACAGAGTGTCAGTAATGTATAATGATAAGATTAAACACTAAATTTTCAGTTAAAGGCATTTCATTATTGAATTCAGAGATGTCATTGTCCAGCTCAGTTTAGTTTAAATAGTATCTGTGCAGTCAAATCGGCAATAATCGCTAGAAATTAAGTGTCCCCAACTGAGCAAGCCAGAGGCGACAGCGGCAAGGAACCAAAACTCCCTCTGTGACAGAATGGAGAAAAAAAACCTTGGGAGAAACCAGGCTCAGTCGGGGGGCTAGTTCTCAAGATGCAGAGGAACCAAGACTCAGCTTCAGAAACCCTCCTCCTCCTCCACAAACTGACATCAGACATTATGTGAAAATTCTCTAGCCTAAACTGGAGCATCTCCTCAGAAAGGAGAGAGACATAAGTGAGAATCTGAAAAGACAGAGAGAGATAACAAAATATATCAGAAAGATCGACAGGATATTGTTCATTAATTTAGGTGACCAGTTGGCATGTAAAAAAAATGCATTGTTATAAATTTCACTCTGCAAAATACAAAAAGGTGTTGCTATAAAACTATTGAAAACCTGTGCTAAGTGACCATATATAAGACACTGAGGTAGGGCTAGTGGACATGCTGCACATTTATAACGCAAGGCTTTCTAGACAGACTACTTGAATAGTCGTTCAGACAAACCACAGCTCCTGAAAATGACTAGTTTTGCACATTTATATGAGATTGATTGGTTGCTTGACTTTCACTACAGTGCATGTAAATCACAGCATTCATAATGTTGTCACTGCGGTTATAATAATTAACTCAGCAGAAATTTCTGTGTCTTGTGTATGTTTTACCTCTGAAGAGATAGTAATGCTGTTCTCCATTATGTCTTCAGACACCTTCCCTTCAGTGAAGTTTAAGTTTCTCAGCTGGTTCTGAGACTCACTAACCTGGTTAATAATACTAACATTAAGCAAACTTAAACCAGCACTGCTTTTTACCCAAACATCAGAATCAACAAAATCGATAATGTGACAAAACACAGATCCTTACCAACCACAGCCCCCGTGAGGATTTTCTCTTGGCCAGTGAATGTTGCTTTGTTAATTCGGTATTTGAGCTGGGGTTTTGCACCATACTCCTAAAATCGGTGATTGGGAGCTGTCAGAAAGGAAGGAGCCGAGACAGGCTTCCACTGCTGATGTTCCTGAGTCACTCTAGTCACCCATACTGCCAGCTTGGCTTTCGGTCTGAGAGTCGAGTAAAGACTGAGTGCAACCATTGTTATTAGCAGGACCTGGTCTTGCAGTTAACCTTTGTTATTTTTTGTGACAAGACAACCTCCATTACAGAAATGGTGCCCGAACAGGTACATGAACTAAATAAATGGTTATGACTATTTTAAATTTTGTGACTGAATTTTGGAAAATGTGTGGGATGTGAATATTTGAAACCATTAACTTTTATGTCTGAAATCGTTTTGGGATTGTGAAACTCTTGAGGGAATAGATGAGTAACTGAACCTTTGTGAAAAGAAAAAAGAAAATCCCTGTGATTATCTGTGATTTTGGAGTGAAAATTTAAATACTGTGGTCTTCTTGAATAACATTTGTCAACTGAATTTTTTTTTACTTTGTTCTTACTGAGAAAGTGTGTGGGAACTTTAATTTGGGAAACTACAAATCTATTTATTGGTCTTATTTGTTGGGTTTTTTCATTTTTTGATGTTTGAAAAATGCTGTAATTGACTGTAGAGAAGAACACTTTTTTGTATTTTATTTATTTTCTTATTATTTTGCCCCTGTTGCCCCAAACATATTTATAGACCTTGAATTTTTCATTTTTTTTTTTTTTTCATTCCCAACTTTTCAAATACTCCCACACATTACAAGACATGGCCACTTCCCTTTCCCCACCTGCCACCTATGTGGATATTGATGCCCCTGATGCCCTTAGTATTTCCACTCCAATTTGACCACCTCTTGTACAAACTCAGACCCTTTCAGGACTTCCTCCACATGACCCAACCATGTATAAAATTTCCACTCCACACAGTTTTGCCCTTCCTGGAACCCAGGTGCGGATGCTCTCCCCTGTTCTTGGAGGCAGCACACCTTGTGCAACCTCTCACTTGGCCTCCACAACATGACTGTATGCAAATTTGTACATCTATGGATGTTACATCATCTTCAATGGCTCAGCATGATCTTCCTGGTATCCTTCCAACCCCTGGGAAGGGAATTCAACAATTTAATGCTCATGTGCAAGGTAACTGGGACAATCTGATGGAATTCATGAAAAGAAAGGAGAAAACTGTAAATGAGATTACTCAGGTACTGAAGGCCTCATCTTCCCACCATGAGAACCAGATTACCGATCTTGCAGCAAAGTCAAGTCAAGTCAAGTCACCTTTATTTATATAGCGCTTTTACCAATACAGATTGTGTCAAAGCACTTAACAGTATCAAATTGGAGGACAGAGTGTCAGTAATATATAATGATAAGATTAAACACTCAATTTTCAGTTAAAGGCATTTCATTATTGAATTCAGAGATGTCATTGTCTAGCTCAGTTTAGTTTAAATAGTATATGAGCAATCAAATCGGCGATAATCGCTAGAAATTAAGTGTCCCCAACTGAGCAAACCAGAGGCGACAGTGGCAAGGAACCAAAACTCCCTCTGAGACAGAATGGAGAAAAAAAACCTTGGGAGAAACCAGGCTCAGTCGGGGGCCAGTTCTCCTCTGACCAGACGAAACCCGCAGTTCAATTCCAACCGCAGCCATGTCAGATTGTGTAAAGGGCTTATCTGATTCCCGTGGTCTTGTCCCGATGGAGCATTTTAATTTATAATTTAATGTATTTGTTATATTTGTGTTTTATTCATTATTTTAAGTTTTTCATTTATATGATTTATTCATTTGCTATAATTGTAATGTATAGTTTAATACATTTATTGTTTCTCTGTGGGTTAGGGCATTTTTATAATATATATTTGTTTGTTTATTATAATTTAAATTTATGTCTCAGGGGCTCTCCGCTGACGATCAGGGCTGTAGATATCATCTCTTGGTGCTGATCCACCATCTGATCGGATACGGACTGAGAAACAGAATAAGAAAGAAACAGACAAATATTAGCGTAGATGCCATTCTACTTACGATGTAACGAGTACATCGTGTGTTGTGGGAAGTGTTCCCGGTTCCGGTTGATCTAATTAATGCAGCCTAACAATCCTTTAATGGATTTGAATAATAGAAGCGTATTAGTGTGTTATGTGTACGCCAGCATAAAGAGATGTGTCTTTAATCTAGATTTAAACTGACAGAGTGTGTCTGCCTCCCGAACAGTGTTAGGTAGATTGTTCCAGAGTTTGGGTGCTAAATAGGAAAAGGATCTGCCGCCCGCAGTCGATTTTGATATTCTAGGTATTATCAAACGGCCAGAGTTTTGAGAACGCAGCGGACGTGGAGGACTATAATGCGATAAGAGCCCACTCAAGTACTGAGGAGCTAAACCATTCAGGGCTTTATAAGTAATTAACAAGATTTTAAAATCTATCCGATGTTTGATAGGGAGCCAGTGCAGTGTTGACAGAACCGGGCTAATATGGTCATATTTCCTGGTTCTAGTAAGGACTCTAGCTGCTGCATTTTGGACCAACTGTAGTTACCAACATCTCAGCAAAGGAGAAGTGCTCACTAACACAGATTTAGACAGATTTTTAAACAATATTTGAGAGAAATAGGCCCTTTGTGTACATAGAAAATGTCTTTTATCTTTGAGTTCAGCTCATGAAAAATGGGGGCAAAAACAAAAGTGTTGCGTTTATAATTTTGTTCAGTGTAATGTCAAGCATGACAATACTTTTCTGCATCCTTACAATGCAGCTGCTATCTCATACTGATAATAGTGATGTCCGGTTTGCAAACGAATCGTTCGATTTAACCGGATCTTCCTAGTGAACCTGTCGAACCAGTTCACCAAATTGGACTGAATTCTTTTGAAATGGTTCACGTCTCCAGTAAGCACTAATCCACAAATTACTTAAGTTATACACTTTTTTTAACGTGCCTGACACTCCCTCTGTCTCAAAATAAAACAATATCCCGGAGTTAATTTAATTTACTCAAACAGTACACTAAGTGAACTGCTGTGAAGAGAGAACTGATGATGAACACAAGCAGAGCAACATGTGTGCAGCGAGCCGGGTAACGAACGAACACGGCCACTGATAGAGCGGTTCTCGTTCTCAAGTCAACAGTACACTGAACCGAGAACAGTTTATTTCGGACACGTCCGGTTTGAGAACCGATGAGCTGATGATACTGCGCATGTGTGTAATTTTTCAAGCGGACGAAAAGCATGTTATCCAAGTATTTTGTTAAACATCAAAAGGTGTGATAATATAAATCATATTTTATTTTAATTTTTTTAAATGAATGTCTAATCTGTGTACTTTGTTCAGTTGAAGATTCTGTTAGGTTATAGGCCAAAGGGGTTTGTCAGGGATGTTGGACCATAATTAAGACATTTAATGTGTTTAATAGGAATAAGGGATGATTTATGAAATACCTGTGCTGCATGTATAGTTAATGATGACACATTCACAAATTGACTTTGTATGAAATAGAACTGATCATGAGCATGAGCAGAGCAGCTGATACACTGAACTCGCATGCAGTGTACCAGTCAAGAGTCAAGCACCGGTTGCAGCAGTTTTTGGATCACCAGTACAGTGAACCGAGAACTGTTTATTTCGGACACGTCCGATTTGAGAACCAATGAGCTGATGACACTGCGCATGCATGATTCAGCAGACAGTGATTGCTTACTATGACTGACACAGCACGTCTGAACCAAACTAGTTCTTCTGGACAACTGATTCTGTGTTAATGGCGCGGGTAAACCAAGGACCTGAATGAGGGCGAAACGTAAGTTTATTTAATAACAAATAAAATGCAATGGATTATATATAGAAAGTGGATTATGGTTTCTGCGCTGATGACAACTAATTTATTCACTTTATATCTTCAAGACTTAAATCCTCATATGCACATCACTGTATTTGGGTGCTTGCAAAACTTAATTGTAAACTTTAAAGATCATGATTATGATGACTAAATCTTTAGGAGTATTATTGCCACCTACTGTACTGGATATCAAATAAACTTACATAGGTGATGAGTCTGAAATTTGAAAAGGAGAAGGATTGGGGGAGGAGGGAAAAAAAATTGTGTATATGTGACTCTGTACCACAAAACCAGGCATGAGGGTCAATTTTTTGAAATTGAGATTTAGATATCATATGAAAGCTGAATAAATAAGCTTTTGATATATGGTTTGTTAGGATGGGATATTATGTGGATGAGATACAACTATTTGAAAATCTGGAATCTGAGGGTGCAAAAAAAATCTAAATATTGAGAAAATCACCTTTAAAGTTGTTCAAATGAAGTCCTTAGCAATGCATATTACTAATCAAAAATTAAGTTTTGATGTATTTACAGTAGGAAACTTACAAAATATCTTCATGGAACATGATCTCTACTTAATATCCTAATGATTTTTGGCATAAAATAAAAAATAATTAATTTTGACCCATACAATGTATTTTGGGCTATTGCTATAAATATACCCCAGCAACTTAAGACTGGTTTAGTGGTCAAGGGTCACACACACACACACACACACACACACACACGTATATATATATATTGTGACGAGTCGGTTGCCCTCCACCTTACTTTCATCACCACCCCGTCCCTTATTCGCCGCCCTTCACCAGGCTCCCGACGAGAGTGGGTGTGTGAGAGAGGAGGGGCGTGGAAACAGCGAGGGCTGGCGGCGTGTGATGCTTCAATTCTGATTCTGGCAAAATATCAGTGCTGGTACTACTAGATCCTAGGGCTGCGTTTGACACTATTGATCATAACATACTTCTAGAGAGACTGTAAAACTGGGTTGGGCTTTCTGGGATGGTACTCAAATGGTTCAGGTCATACTTAGAAGGGAGAGTTTATTATATGAGTATAGGAGAGCATAAGTCTAAGTGGACGTCCATGACATGTGGAGTCCCACAAGGCTCAATTCTTGCACCACTCTTGTTTTGCCTGTATATGCTCCCACTACGTCAAATAATGAGGAAGAACCAAATGGTAACACTTTATTTTGATGGTCCCTTTTGAACATTCTGGTGACACTAAGTAATGTTGCAACTACATGTCAACAAACTCTCATAAGAGTATTAGTAGACTGTCTGCTTCATATCTACTAACTCCTTATTGTGTTGGTCTCCCAACAGATATTCTACTGACTATAAGTAACTTTGCAAGAATGTGTCAACAATCTAACCCTAAACCTACGAGTCAACTAATACACTACTAACACTCTAATGAGAGTCAGTAGAAATGTAGGTGCAACATTACTTATAGTCAATAGAATGTGTTAAAGGGACCATCAAAATAAAGTGAAACCAACCAAATTGCCTATCACAGTTATGCTGATGATACCCAGATTTTCCCAGCCTTATCACCAAATGACTATAGCCCCATCGACTCCCTCTGCCAATGCACACTTTGAAACAGCACAACAAAACACACAATTAAGTGAGAGATTACATGTGCTTTGAGTGTGGGAAGAGCTTTGCTACAGCTGGCGATTTGAACGTTCACCAAAGAATTCATACTGGAGAAAAACCTTACAAGTGCTCATATTGTGACAAGAGTTTCACTGAGTCTGGAAACCTGAAAAGACATGAGCGAGTTCATACTGGAGAGAAGCCATATCACTGTACTCAGTGTGGAAAGAGTTTCTCTCAGTCAAGATCTCTAGTGACTCATATTAAAAAACCTTGTTCTGTGTCAGAGTGAGCAAATGTGTTCTACAGATTTAATATTTCAAATAAATATTGTGAGATTCAAATAAAGTAAATATGAGATTACTAAATATGCTGTTAAATGGAAATGTTTTGTTGGAGAACAGCAAAAGTATTTAGTTACTCTAATCTTACATTGATGTTTTCTATTCTATGATTGAATGTCTGCTCTTTAAGACATGGACAAAGAAACGCCCAAATTAAACTGAAAAATATGCAACAAAACCCAACAACCAGTCATTTTGTCAGTATATGAAGCAATTCCCTCAACGAATTTCTGGCCTTTTTCTATTACATAAGAATTTTTTTTTTTTATCACTTTTATCATTATATATGCATCATAAAAGCTGCATAGGCTTTGTACAATGATACAAATAAAATTTCCATTTCACTGACATCTGATTATGTGTGATGTTTATCGATGTGTTAGTCCATTATAGTATTTAGTTAATAGATTTTATTTGTGTTGATCCAGTAGTTTGTCTCAGTCTGTTGACACACAATGAATTGTTTAATGTTCCAATTTACAGAAGATCTCAGACAGTGGCATGCACAGACCTCCGAATGGGCAGGGGCAAAATGGGGGGGGTGTATGGGTTTGGTCCCCCTCAGCTAGGGGTGGGCGATATGGCAAAAATATCACAATGGTTTTTTTTTTATAAATATCACGATTCACAATATTATCACAATTCTTTGTCATGTTGGATGTTTAATAAAAGCCTCTCCGAGGCCTGACGCCACACCCACTGTGTCTGTCCTTGGCTCCTCCCGTCACTATATATATCACAGAAGTGAGTACACCCCTCACATTTTTTGTAAATATTTTATTATATCTTTTCATGTGACAACACTGAAGAAATGACACTTTGCTACAATGTAAAGTAGTGAGTGTACAGCTTGTATAACAGTGTAAATTTGCCATCCCTCAAAATAACTCAACACACAGCCATTAAACCGCTGGCCACAAAAGTGAGTACACCCCTAAGTGAAAATGTCCTAATTGGGCCCAATTAGCCATTTTCTCTCCCCGGTGTCATGTGACTCGTTAGTGTTACAAGGTCTCAAGTGTGAATGGGGAGCAGGTGTGTTAAATTTGGTGTTATCGCTCTCACTCTCTCATACTAGTTACTGGAAGTTCAACATGGCTCCTCGTGGCAAAGAACTCTCTGAGGATCTGAAAAAAAGAATTGTTGCTCTACATAAAGATGGCGTAGGCTGTAAGAAGATTGCCAAGACCCTGAAACTGAGCTGCAGCACGGTGGCCGAGACCATACAGCGGTTTAACAGGACAGGTTCCACTCAGAACAGGCCTCGCCATGGACGACCAAAGAAGTTGTGTGCACGTGCTCAGCGTCATATCCAGAGTTTGTGTTTGGGGAATAGACGTATGAGTGCCGGAGGAAGCCTCTTTTAAAGATGATGCACAAGAAAGCCCGCAAACAGTTTGCTGAAGACAAGCAGACTAAGGACGTGGATTACTGGAACCATGTCCTGTGGTCTGATGAGACCAAGATAAACTTATTTGGTTCAGATGGTGTCAAGCGTGTGTGGCGGCAACCAGGTGAGGAGTACAAAGACAAGTGTGTCTTGCCTACAGTCAAGCATGTTGGTGGGAGTGTCATGGTCTGGAGATGCATGAGTGCTGCCGGCGCTGGGGAGCTAAAGTTCATTGAGGGAACCATGAATGCCAACATGTACTGTGACATACTGAAGCAGAGACTGGGCCGCAGGGCAGTATTCCAACATGATAACGACCCCAAACACACCTCTAAGACAAACACTGCCTTGCTGAAGAAGCTGAGGGTAAAGGTGATGGACTGGCCAAGCATGTCTTCAGACCTAAATCCTGTTGAGCATCTGTGGGGCATCCTCAAACGGAAGGTGGAGGAGCACAAGGTCTCTATCATCCACCAGCTCCGTGATGTGGTCATGGAGGAGTGGAAGAGGACTCCTGTGAAGCTCTGGTGAACTCCAGGCCCAAGAGGGTTAAGGCAGTGCTGGAAAATAATGGTGGCCACACAAAATATTAACACTTTTGGCCCAATTTGGACATTTTGACTTCAGGGTGTACTCACTTTTGTGGCCAGCGGTTTAGACATTAATGGCTGTGTGTTGAGTTATTTTGAGGGGACAGCGAATTTACACTGTTAGACAAGTTGTACACTCACTACTTTACATTGTAGCAAAGTGTCATTTAAAGGTAATTTCTTCAGTGTTGTCACATGAAAAGATATAATAAAATATTTACAAAAATGTGAGGGGTGTACTCATTTCTGTGAGGTACTGTATACATATACATTTTGTGGATGTTTCATACTCTCTCCAATCTATTGGGCACTCAGATCACATGCTCATGCTAGCGCTGCGTGTTCAGCTCCTCTAACACTCACAATTAGCTCTTCATGCCCCAGATTAGGCACGTAAGTACTCCCATCCACACGTATTATAATCTAGATCCTAAACCTGAGTCACATATAGTGCTTTGTATACCTGTCTATCCAGTAAACCTTTTCCTAAAATATCTTCATGTGTAATTCTTTTCTCCCCAAAGTGACTAAATAATATATCATAATATACACTATATTTACCACACCTAAAAAGCACATGATATACATTTTCAGATACACCACACACATCACATAACCCATTTTCATGTAAACCCATAAGTGCCAGTGTTGATTTCAAATCTGAATGTCCCAGTCTTAATCTAGACAGCCACACCTCTTCATTCCTGTTTATTCCCTGAAAATGATCCTCCCTACTGTCTGCGTAATACTATAACCATTTCCCTGTGCTACTATTATCCCATCTAATTTGCCATTTATTCATTAACTTTTTCTTTAAAATCAACTTTGCCTCCTTTTTCCCCATAGGCAAGTTAACATCCACCTCCATCTTGCCTAGTGCTTTTTTTTGCTAGTTTATCAGCAACTTCATTACCAGATACCCCAACATGTACTGGCACCCAACAAAAATACACCATTATTCCAGCCTCTTTCAATCTGTATAAAGATAGATACACTTCCATTAATAAATCTTCTCGGTCTGACTGAATGTGCAATACTAATTAAAGCTGAAGAAGAATCTGAACATATTACTACTTTATTTGGTCTGACTTGTTCAACCCATTGTAGTCCTATTATTATAGCTGTTAACTCTGCAGTGTATACTGATAAGTCATCAGGCAATTTCAGACAAATTCGTATTTTAAATTTTGGAATATTTACATCTATTACAAACTTTTGACTAACAGGTTCCTTAGATCCATCCGTAAATATTTGTAATGTTGAATAAAATGTATTATTTAGAATAGCATTACCCTTTTTTCCAATGTATTCATCTTTGGGCTTGTCTAGTAAGCTCAAATCTACAAGCGGTTCAGGGACTCTCCATAGCGGCGCATCAGTGAGTGGTACATTAGGACAGAGTTTATTATCCATGTCATACTCCTTGGCCCATATTCTACTCTTCCATCCAAAACTACATCCTCCATCATACGAATATTCCCAGCACTCATCCAGTACTTTGAGTAAGATGAGTACTTACTGATTGTTGAAGATTCACCCAATACGTCATTGCCAATTTTATCCTTCTAAGTTCAAGAGGCATCTCTCCCATTTCTACCCCAATTGCATCCACAGGGGCTGTTTTAATTGCTCCACAACCTATTCTTAATGCCCTGGATTGTATGATTTCTAATTTTTTCAGTAAAGATTTAGCTGCTGACCCATGTACAATGCATCCATAGTCAAAGCAGGAACGAATCAATGCTTGATACATACACAACGATGCACTACGACTAGCTCCCTAATTGTGACTAGCAACCGTACGCATAAAATTTATGATCATTCTAAATTTTGATTCAATTTTACTTATTTTCAGTTTCCATGTTAATTTTTCATCAAACCATAAACCAAACTATTTAAAACCAGGTACTCTTTCCGGTATTTGATCATACAACTTCAAATCTAAATGAAATCTGATCTAGTCCAGCCTAGTGTGCATTTATAGTGATGGGCAAATCCATTGACAGTCACGCAAGCAAACAGAAATTAATTTAATCAAATAACCAAACCTGAATTTATAAATTATATGCACTAATCAAACCATTATTATTTATCAGTCATGTATACAAATTCCATCATTGGTAAGCCACTCAAATTTCAAATGAACAAACAACCAACCCATCTTTCATCCTCTGCACTTGGTTTCTCCCACCTCCCATAATGCACCACAGCACAGATATAAAAGTTCATTCCAGCAGTGCCTCTGCTTTTTCATCTGGTTTGTAGTAGATTGGCACCTTTTGGCTGGTTTTGATTATATTGTGCTGTTTTCGCCTAACACTCCTTGCCTTTCCATGTTTAGGAAATATGTTTATCTTATGAGGTTGTACAATTTTTTTTGAACAATTGATTCTTGTTGTACAACTAGGGTTGCCAACCATTTTATTAAGATATTTAGCATTTTGCACCAGGCCATTTATGGTTGTAAAGTTTATATTGTTCAATAAAGTTTAAAAAAAAAAACTAGGGTTGCCAACCGTTCCATATAATAATACGGAATCGTCCCGTATTTAAGGCATCAAAGAAGCGTTCCGTATTAAAGCCGTTTGTCCCGTATTTAAGGCATATACCGTATGACCACCTAGACCATACGAATAACTAACTCTAAATTGAGAATGAATCACTCCTTTTGGACAAGTATTTGATTTGTTTGTGAGAAAGGCTTTAAGAACAAGCAGAATGCTCTGCCGGCTGGTCCCGCTTCACAGCAAGCGCGACTTGCGTTTTGACTTCAGCAAATTAGTTTTGGCGAATGCAAACAAAGTGATTAGTTTTCATGAGTTCAACATCCAGCAACGCAAGAAAACATGCATTTTACCTGAGGGAAGACATGATTTATAAGGGAAGTCATCTTTCCGTATTAATGTTTTTAAATAGATAAAACAATTTACATTAAGCAACTTCCAGCTTATTCTTAACCTTGGATCTTATTCTTAAAACACAAGATGACCAATGAAGTGTCAAGCACCAAAAGCAGCCTGTAATTGAAAAATATGCATTTTCATACACACACACAAATAGAAATTTTGTTACAATATACACTACCATTGAAAAGATTGGGGTCAGTAATTTTTAAAAGATATTAATACTTTTATTCAGCAAGGATGGGTTAAAAGTTAGGGTAAAAAAGGCGATAGTAAAACTTATATTGTTAGAAAAGATTTCTATTTTGAATAAATGCTGTTCTTTTTAACTTTTTATAATCAAAGAATCCTGAAAAAAGTAACACAGGTTCCAAAAAATATTAAGCAACAACAGTTTCAGCAATGATTATAAATCAGCATATTAGAATGATTTCTGAAGGATCATGTGATGCTGAAGACTGGAGTAATAATGCGAAAAAATCAGCACTGTGCCACAGAAATAAAATATATTTGAAAGTATATTAAAACAGGAAACAAATATTCGAATTTTCTATATTCTGTTTCAAATAAATACAGCCTTGATCAGCATAAGAGACTCTCTCTCTCTCTATATATATATAATATCCATGTGTGTTTGTGTGCCTTATTTTTCTATGAAAAACCATGATTGTCCCTTATTTTCCCCAAGTTGACAACCCCATGTATCACATTCACTGCCCCTTAAAACGTCACACTCTCACTCGATCTGGACGAACTGTGTATTTTTAGATTTAAAATTCTAGCTTCAATCACTGTTTATGATGAAACTCGGATGCAGTGACTAATTTCTTCAGTTTAGTCAGGAGTGCAAAATAATTAATCTGTATTTTTTAACATTATGACTAGAATAACGACATGCATTCATATATTCCGTCAGGTCTGCTGCGGTTTATTTGTGTTCACATAGCTTCACTGAACAGCGTCCATTGGCTTTTAGTCCAAAAGTGAACATACGTAGAGAAATATTGATATATTTATACATTTACTTAATATTTCTTCAGGCAGAATCATCATTTCTATTTACGCGATCTGATGAGCATCAGCTGCTTCACGCGCTGTGTTTGTGTTCTGTCTCAGACTCCTTCGCTGCTCACCTGTCACTCCGATCATGTGTTCATCTCTTCCGATGACGAGCTTCCCCTTCACTTCTGCACTGTGTTCTGTTCACAACAAACAAACCCAGAGTTTCTACACGAGAAGCATAAACTTAATAAGCACACAATTAGATAGGATATAAGTTGTGTGTTGTATATTTCATAACAATAAAGGATGTTTATATAAGACATGATGAGCTGATGTAGTTCAGGGACAAAACAGGGTGCAAAATTGAAAAAATAAAACCTTGTACACAGACAAATTAAACTACATTTATGTATCTTATATGTACTAAGCTACTGAGCTATGCTTTGATGCAACCTCCCAACCTTTCTCTTTTTTTAACAAAATGTGCTTTTTACCTTGAACTGTATAATAAAATTTCAACTTTATCTTTAACAGCATTCGAGATGTTTTTAACATTTCAAAACACATTCTCATGTTAGGAGACAGATTACACTTCCACATGTGACCAACAATTCCACAACAAATGTAAGATATCATAATGAAATATTATCAAAATATTCATCTGACGGAGGTGACGAAAACCTGAATTTGTAGTTTTCAAATACATTGAATCAATCAATTACTGTACTAAAACAAACACAACAAACTGAGTATGTTATTGTTTATAAAGCTTTTACTCGAGTCACATTCAAGTATTTTGATATATCATTGGAACACAAAATCTGACGGTGTTGACAAATTTGGCATTTCTTTCACAAAACAAATGGAGTTCGTGTAGTAGCCGTTTTGTTTTTTTCTGTTGATGCTCGATGCTAATGGACCCTGCTTCAGGAGAATATAATTATCTATACATTTCAAATAATTTCCTCAGAAATCGGAAGATGGTGTTGACATATCGTGGTTGTGACCAGGAAATATTAACATCAGGATTTAAAATATTCTAAAACTGTAAAACTGACCAGAGTCTGTCTGACAGTGATGTACTCTGCAGAGGAGGACTGTGATGAGGGGTCCTTTAGAGCCACAGCTGCCCCGATATTCCCTGATTTTATTATATTTTAATAAATGTCTGACGGTGTTGACAAAAAGTCAATCTTGATTTGATATGAGGTATTATTAAGTGTCGCTTTTGATAAAACAAGGTCTTTTTCATCATTAAAAAACATTTTTATCCATTTTATAGCATATGAATGATTGGAGCCTTCTCTGTGGACACTGTTTTAGATGCAGTGAGAAGACAATAAGTGTCATAGATTTGGTATAATAACGAGAAACTTAAATTGAAGGTGATTGTGTTAAATACATTCTATTATTAATCCCTCATAATGTTTAAAATTTAAAATATTTAATACATTTAAAAATAGCAGTTACACTTGCTAGACCTGTTTTGTCCCATGTCTCAAGAATGACTTGAATTAATAGATTAGTATGAAAAAGGATATAAATAACATTTCAAGAATGTTAAATGACCAAAATCCACATTAGATCACAAATCTAAGTGTAAGTAATGCAATTACAAGCAGTCGAGGGTGGGGTGGAGGTAAAGCCAGCCTTACAGAGCCTGATAGATGTTTATAGTGAGATCATACCAATAGTCCACACAGTGGCAGTATTGCATTGTATTTTCAGTCCGAGGGAAAGCGCGGAAACCCTGTGCCCCCTCGTCCAAACACCCACACTTGCAGTCTTTGCACTTGATCACTTGACTGCTTATATGACGTATTTCCTGTGTTTGGCTCAAGTGTCCACGTGAGGATGAAGACCACAAGTGTGTGTCGAACTTTTCATTACCTGATGGGACACACTTATAGTGTTGTATAAATGCAGATGTTTACATAGCTTTATTTTTATTATACATACTTTGCATCTTAAAATCAACTTCTAAATGTCTGTTCAGTGGTCCCTATAACATGACCCAATTTAATTTTTGGTGCTTCTAATTAAGTGATAAAACCCAGTTGCAAATGTTGTACCTAATAAATCCCACCACCACTCATCTTAAACATTTGTGTTGGCATGAGCAGATGCCTCATTTATAAAACTCTCTGTAGATTTCATCCTAAAAAAGTATGCACAAAAGCTAGATTTTTTGTACACACAAAAGTTTTCAGAATGATAAAACCAGGCGTACGCCAGAACCTGTGCGAAAATCCCTTTATAAGTCCGTCAGGGTCCCTACTCCCCATATATGGAGCTTGCACTGCCTAGTTTCACTATGCACAACCCCATTTGCATATCATTTCCATGCATATTCCCATCCACATGACACCATGTTTAACACCATCAAAGATACAAGACAAAGTAAATATGAGATACAGACTATAAATGCCATTTATTGCATACACATTAATTTTTATTGCTAAAAATCATCCCGTATCCTTATGTTTAAGAATAAATATCAAAATATCCATAAAAACTGTTTAAAATAGTTCTCAGATAAATATTTTAGAGTAGATTTAATCTCATTCATTTCCACTGGCCAAATAGCATTTCAATCGTTTTAAACAATTCAAATCAAATTTATGCAGTTTTGATGATAAGGTAAACAACTTTTAGCTATTTTTAGTGGAAACAGATAGGCCTATATTTACTGCAATGTAAATAAAACTGTCAGCGTCACTGACAAAGTATTTTAAAAAGGAAACATGCAAATCTTTCTGCTTTCTTCTAGTTGTATCCTTCAAATACAGTGGTATATTTCATAATGTTGTAGTTTCCTTCACACGCCATCAACACCTCGTGCAGCTGTGGTTTTACAGTAAGCTATTATCATTAGACCTATTCAAACCGGACAATAGACCGTTCAGCCACCAAATCCAGCAGTGTAATATCGAAGTAAGTGCGCATCATTGATCATTTTTCTCGCCAAATTATTTTCTCATAACATGAGATCTGCAGTTTAATTTAAAGATGAACTATTGTGCACCTATATCACTCCTCGCTGTCATTGAAACAGCACGCCACAGGAAAAGTGATCAGACGCATCCACTACAAATATGCGTAAAATTATGCGTAATGACTATGTAATTTCAGTGTTTATTTCCATTAATGAGAGTGGAATATTTAATGTAAATGTGTGTATCGACATGAAAACCAAGTTTAAAATCGTTGTTTACTTCTTTTTTTTCTTGGAGTGAGAAAAGTAGAGTTTGTACGCATGTCTGCATGGCGCGTACATATTTACTCCAAGTTTATATTTCTATAAATCCGGATATGCGTTTATAAATCTGGAATGCATTTAGTGCTGACCACTCGTCCGATCACAGAAACGCATCTTATTGGAAAATGAAGCCAATTTGTCAAATTTATTTATATAGCACTTTACACAATAAATATAATTTCAAAGCAGCTTCAAAGAAAGCTATACTGTTGTGTCTATAATGCCTTAAACTTGAGCAGTTTTAAATCTAAGATGTTTAATCAGGGAGACTTCATAACGCGAAACGAAACGCTTCATTCGGCCTCTGGCTAAACAATCTGAACATGAACATTAAACAAGTGTCTGCGGATATAGATTATGCTCAGGTTAGACGCGGCAGTGGTTCAGTCTCCGTGAGCTCAAACATGGAAGACAGCAGTTGTTTACGATGGTCACATGGCACAGTTACGAATTCATCAGACCCGAGACTCTAAGGATATAACGACAGATGAGAAGGAATGACATTAACACTGATGCCATTCGCTTGTTTTCTGTCAGACCGGACTAATACAGCTGAGAATTAACGGTTTAAGCTTCAGTCCTGACTTAAACTCAGAGAGCGAGTCCCGAACAGTGGTTTGTAGTTTAGAGATGTTCTGAGGTGAAACAAGGCACTGGTAATGTGACTACTGAAAGACAGACTGCTATCAGCAGAAATACATCGAAATCACCCCAGAAGATGGTCTGGACGTGAGACCGATGTCGTGATATTGGAATTCTCTTCAGTAGCTTCAGATCATGCAAACGCTAGACGGCCGACGAGGCTCACAGACACGACACCGATCCAACAAACGGAACCTTTTATTAGGAGGTTCTGATTTCAGTATAAATCACACTACACATTTCCTTTAGAAAAATCGTTATGTACACTACAGTGCTGACGAATCAAACAGAACCAAAGAAACCCTTGATATAAATAAGCTCTATGGAAAAGCCTGTAGAGTCTTTAAAAGAATTCTGTGTCATCTTACAAAAAATATATATGTTCATGTCAGCTCTAATACGACTAAAGCCTACAACTGAAAATATATTATTCGAGGACCTGTTTGGATTTGAAGAATTTTCTCAGTGCAGCCGAGCCGAAGTGCTTGGATATTTCACAGTTACGGACAGGCACTGAGGAGCGAGTTACGAGCTACATTTGCCATGTTGACAACCAGTAACAGGAGAGAGACAGAGAGAGATGTTGATCCGGTCTTACAGAAGGATTCTCTGCTCTTGTCAGATCGATTACAAAGAAAGAAAAACCGGTAGACAGTAGAAATAAAGTGATTGAATGAAGCGCTGTTTAAAAACCATTCTGTACAAATCAGTATAAAAAGTCTTTGTGTGATTCATGCGGGTGAGCTCTGACCGCCTTTGGGTGCAGAGAGTCTGGGGGGCGGTCCGGCCTCAGAGGGGGCGTGGCCTGGGGCAGGGCCAGGGGCGGAGCAGTCCAGCTGATTGACAGTCCAGAGCTCATTTTGGGGCCGGGTTTGGTTATTAGTGTGGAGTGTGTGTGTTTGGCTGTGTTCGCAGAGTGTGTGGGTTTAGTTATGTTAGTAGGTTGCATGGGTTTGGTTATGTTAGCCAGTTGTGTGGGTTTGGTTGTGTTAGCTAGTTGTGTTGATTTGGTTGTGTTAGTAGGTTGTGTTGATTTGGTTGTGTTAACGGGTTGTGTGAGTTTAGTTGTATTAGTGGGTTGTGTTGGTTTGGTTGTGTTAGTAGGTTGCATGGGTTTGGGCATGTTAGCCAGTTGTGTTGGTTTGGTTGTGTTAGTAGGTTGCATGGGTTTGGTTGTGTTGGTAGAATGGCTGAGTTTAGTTGGTGTTGAGGGCGTGTGGCCCAGTTTGGGGACAGAGGAAGAATGGAGATATCTGGATGCGGAGCTGTGTGCGTGTTTGGTTGGTGTTGACGTGTGTGTGTGTTTGGTTGGTGCTGGTGTGTGTGTGTGTTTGGGTGTGTGTGGACCGGCCGTGGGGTTGCGTGACGGGTGTGACGGAGCGCTTGGACATTCTGCCGTGTGGTGCGCTTTGGGTCGGCTGTCAGAGGAGGAGACGAGAGGCGGAGTCGAGCTGTTACTTCCAGGAGGAGGCTTGGGCGGTCTGTCAGCGAGCAGCTCCGCCCGCTCCATCTTTATTTGCGTTACGCACAGCGACTGTGGCACCGGTCTGCAGTCCGCGTTCGCAGCTCTGCCGTTCTCGCCAGCCGACTCCTGCTTGATGTGCTGCTTCAGCTCTTCACCTTCCTCACGAGCCTCCTCTTCCTTCGGTGGCTGATGGTACTGCTTCAAACGCACGTGCCAGGCGAGGCTGCACACGGCCGACACGCTCTTGAACTGGTGAACTACGTTGCGAGGGATAAAGTAGATGTCGTTATCGTAGAGCTGGATACGAGCGTAGCGGATTCCCTCTCGCCTCAGCTGATTGAGTTTAGCATCGTCCACCCACTGCACACACTGGACACAGAGAGAGAGAATGAGCAGGACACTCATCAAACTGCACATCAAACTTGTCTACTTTTTGTTTTTTGAACTCAAATACCCCTAAATCACCTCTGTGTATGTAAGGAACTGTGATGATTCACACAGTGGCAACATTCGGATCTTGGCATCTCGGATATTTGCTTTTCTGGACTAAAGTGACTTGTCTATAAAGACCTGTCATGTTAGTCCATTTTAACTAACCCACGGTAAACAGAGGTGTGGTGTTTTGTTTAAGCTTGGACGGCTGTTTCACAGTGAACTCTCTCTCGCAGGTCGCCGAGTCTTTGGGTCGTTTGGGCTTGGATCATAATGAGAGCCACTTTATGGAGTTATTATATTTTTTACATCTTATTTTCAATATAAAGCATTTGAATATATTTTGGTTTATTGTGAGCTTGTCATGTTTGCTTTTTTTCTGGCATCTGGCAACACAAATGCACTGCACACACAGAAGAGAGACTAATCTCTGATCTGTGTTTAAATACATCATTAATAACTGGTTGTTCAATTCAGTTCTGCATCCAGTTGTCACTACCTGAATTAATCAGGAATTAATTCTTTTGTAGAATGTGGTTGTCATTCCCATAAATTACTCTATAATGTGTGTACAGAACAGGATTGAACACTAAAGGATTGCGCAATGAATTTAGTTGTAATGTGTATCTGACCTATTACAGTCAGACATCAATCACATATCTCTTCCCACGCCTGGACGGCAGTGAGGATCTCACAGAGGGTGTATTCAGCAGGGTTAGGGTCGGTACATGGGTCAGAACAGGAAGTGACCTCACCTGAGACAGAGGTGGCTCATACAGGTCTAACTGCAGCCGCTGCACCACGTCAGGGAAATCAGCCGCGTGGAAACAGATCACATCTTTGGTTATGCGTGGAGGTTCAGCACTGCAAGAGAACACAAACAATCCAGATCACCAGCTCACACCAACAAACAGCAGCAGACAGGTGCTTCATACAGCTTCCAGAGGAATCACAGCTGTGTGTCGGCTGAATCTGTGTGTGTGTGTGTGTGTGTGTGTGTGTGTGTGTGTGTGTGCGCGCGCGTTTGTGACAAATCAGGACATAGATGTGTATAATGATGAGGGTATGACAGGTATTACAAGGAGAAGGTGACTTTTCAGGACATTGACCCATGTCCCCACTTTTCAAACGTTTATAAATCACACAGAATGGAGTGTATTGAAAATCTGAAATAGCAGAAAGTTTCCTGTAAGGGGTAGGTTTAGGTGTAGGGTAGTGTTTCTCAACGGGGGTGTTCGGAGAGCATCGGGGGGCGCTGGAAGCAATATTTTTGAAAGGGGGGCGCCGAGCTGTTCTTGGGGGGCGTTTGGTTTAGGCGAGTTTACACCAAGGACATATGAGATCTTGCAAAACAAAATGGTCTGCCACATCCTAACACCGTCTCTACACGATGCATCAAAGCGCACTTTCTGTATCTATTTGTCAACTTGTCGGTAGCGCAAGCGCGTCAGAAATAGAACGCGGCATCCGTTTACTGTAGTGCTTGCACTCATTACTGAACGACTTATTATAACGGGATCCATGTAGGCTACTTTGACGCAACGTGTCGCACCGTTCGCGCCCGGTGTAGTAGTGTTGAAACTACCGCTTCTAGACTAGACGGTCATTTCCATAGCAACGACTCTTTACTTTAGTGTTCGCTCGGGTTTCTGTAGCGCAGCTGATGAACTTCCCGTGAAACCAATATGCATTTAGACACAATGAAGCATGAGATGCTTTATCTTGATTAGAAAAAATAAAATAAATGATTTTTGTTTGCTGATTGACAAATTTCTAAATTCACGTGGCTTTTTTTTTTCTTCTTGGGAAACATATGATAATATTTCAAGTCCAGTCAAATCAAATGTGTCATGGATGCCATGTGCCATTCAGTGTTTGGTTAAAATACATGCTTTTAAGATATATATTATAAATAAAATATAGCCTATATACCACCATTCAAAAAAAGATTAGTAAGATTTCATGGTTTTGAAACAAATCCTTTCTGCAGTAAGTCCGCATTTATTTGATAGAAAATACAGTAAAAACAGTAAATCTACAATTTGAAAGAACTGCTTTCTATTTAAATATATTTTGAAATGTTTTCCTCTCATGCTAAAGCTCTATTACTCCAGCTTTCAGTGTCACATCCTTCAGAATGTGTGATCCCTCAGAAATTATGCTGATTGTTGCTCAAGAAATATAGTTGCCACACCACAACAACAAAAAAGCAAGATTTGAAATTGAATTGATAAAAATATAAATGTAATTATTTAATTTATATAAGAAAGATATAAATCAGGACTGCACTAAAATAATAACTATTTTGAAAATGAGAAGCATGTGTTTCCCATCTTTCTATAACCCTAATTCCAGAAAAGTTGGGACGTTTTGTGAAATGCCATACAATGAAGAAAATGTTATGTGTTCATTCTCTTTAACCTATATTTAATGGACTGAAGTACAAAGAAAAATATACAAATGTTTATACTGGCCAAATTTTATTTTGTAAATATGAACTAATTTTGATTTTGATGGCTGTAACACAATCCAAAAGAGTTGGGACAGAGGCATGTTTAACACCGTGTCATATCAATTTTCCCTTTTAATTACAATGTTTAATTGTTAGGAAATTGAGGATACTAATTCTTAAAAGTTATTAAGAAAAAAATCAAAATTTTGCCCAAATCTGGCCATCAATCTGTGGTCATCGTTGTCTGATTCTTCTTTTCATGATGGGCCGTACATGTTCAACAGGAGACAGATCTGCTGGCCAGTCAGTCACATGCACACGTGTCTATGAAACCATGTTGTTGTAGCACACGCAAAACGAGAGCTTGCATTGTCTTGAGCTAATAACCATGGACTTCCCATGAAAGATGTCGTCTTGATGGCAGTGTGTATATATACAGTGGTGTGAAAAAGTGTTGGCCCCCTTCCTGATTTTTTTATTTTTTTGCATGTTTGTCATACTTTAATGTTTCAGATCATCAAACAAATTTTAAATGTTTTTTTATTATGAAGGGAAAACAAAATCCAAATCCACATGACCCTGTGTGAAGAAGTGCTTGCCCCCTAAACCTAATAACTGGTTGTGCCGCCCTCAGCAGCAACAACTGCAATCAAGCGTTTGTGATAAAACTGGCACTGAGTCTTTCACATCACTGTGGAGGGATTCTGGCTCACTCTTCTTTGCAGAATTGTTTTAATTCAGCCACATTGGAGGGTTTGAGCATGAACGGACTGTTTAAGGTCATGCCACAGCATTTCAATTGGATATAAGTCCAGACTTTGACTTGGCCGCTCCAAAACCTTAATTTAGTTTTTCTTGAGACATTCAGAGGTGGACTTGCTGCTGTGTTTGGGATCATTGTCCTGCTGCAGAACCCAAGTGTGCTTGAGCTTGAGGTCACGAACAGATGGCTGGACATTCTCCTTCAGGATTTTCTGATAGAGAGCAGAATTCATGGTTCCATCAATTATAGCAAGTCCTCCAGGTTCTGAAGCTCAGACCATCACACTATCACCACCATGTTTGACTGCTGGTATGATGTTCTCTTTTATGAAATGCTGTGTTGATTTTACGTCAGATGTAACGGGACACACACACCTTCCAAAAAGTTCAATTTTTGTCGCATCAGTCCACAGAATATTTGCCCAAAAGTCTTGAGGATAATCAAGATATTTTTTGGCAAATGTGAGACGAGCCTTTGTGTTCTTTTTGGTCAGCGATGGCTTTTGCCTGGGAACTCTCCCATGGATGCTGTTTCTGCCCGGTCTCTTTCTTATTGTTGAATCATGAACTCTGACCTTAATTGAGGCGAGTGAGGCCTGCAGTTCTTTAGATGTTGTTCTGGGTTCTTTTATGAGCTCCTGGATGAGTCGTCGTTGTGCTCTTGGAGTAATGTTGGTAGGCCGGCCGCTCCTGGGAAGGTTCACCACTGTTCAAAGTTTTCTCCGTTTGTGGATAATGACTCTGATCGTGGTTTGCTGGAGTCCCAAAGCTTTAGAGATGGCTTTATAACCCTTTCCAGACTGATACATGTCAACTTTGTTTCTCATCTGTTTATGAATTTCTTAAGATCGCAGAATGATGTGTTGCTCTTTAAACATGCTTCACTTTGTCAGACAGGTTCTATTGAAGTGATTTCTTGATTCAACAGGTCTGGCAGTAATCAGGCCTGGGTTTGGCTCCTGAAATTTAACCCAGCTTTCTAAAATAATGTGTTTAATCTCAGTTCTTTCATGATTTAATAGGAGGGAGCAAGCACTTTCACACACAGGGCCATGTGGGTTTGGATTTTGTTTTCCCTTCATAATAAAAAATGTCATTTAAAAACTGCATGTTGTGTTTACTTGTGTTATCTTTGATTAACATTTAAATTTGTTTGATGATCTGAAACATTAAAGTGTGACAAACATGCAAAATATTTAAAAATCAGGAAGGGGGCCAACACTTTCACACCACTGTACATTGGAAATATTTTCTTTGTACTCTCTTTCAATTAAATAAAAGTTAATGAGAACTAACAAATCACAGGTTCTTGATTTTATTGCATTTAGCAATACATCCCAACTTTTCTGGAATTGGGATTGTACTGAAGTATTTGTAAGCAAACTTTGAAATATTGTCACATGCAGAATTTATGAAATATATTAAAAGAGGGTTTATATTTCTTCCATTTTCAAGTGTAAATGTGGTATTTACCTACCAAAATTTCCATGTCTACTATGTCAGAAAAAAAGGAAATTCAATATATTATTTAAAAAAAAGGGTATTTTCTAAAACTAAGGGATACATATTGTTACTTTTCACTGAAAGCTAATTGAAAACATCCATACATATGACAGCAGTAAAAGGGTGTTCAAGACAAGAGTTCCAGGAACAGAAGAACAAACTAAAATTTTTGTTTGTTTGTTTTTTTAAATGTCCCTGTGGATATAGTCTAAACAGGATATTTTCTTAATCAAGTCTCTTTAAATTTGGGGCAAGGTATATCAGATCTCAACATCATTGAAGCTGTAGTAATGAAAATCACCAACATGCTTAAAAACTTAAAAAGCTTAAATTATTCTTATTTTCAAATAATTCACTGTAAAAAAATTTCGATCAATTCAATGTATCCTTAAATTAACTTAATTTCTTAAAAATCATAATGACCCCATACATTTGAATGGTACTGTAAAAATAACAGTCCTCATTATAAACACAAAATAATAATCAACTGTAATGTTCAGTGAAGACAATTAGATGGTGGCGGTGAGGGACCTGGAGAATGGGTAGGGGGGCGCTGGCCCAAAAAAGGTTGAGAACCACTGGTGTAGGGCAATAGCACCTACAGTAAGTACAGTATAAAAACCATTACACCTATGGAGAGTCCACACTTTTCACAAAAACAAACGTGTGAGAGTGTG
Organism: Acrossocheilus fasciatus; assembly: GCA_036784905.1. Classification (NCBI taxonomy): domain Eukaryota; kingdom Metazoa; phylum Chordata; class Actinopteri; order Cypriniformes; family Cyprinidae; genus Acrossocheilus; species Acrossocheilus fasciatus. The sequence goes on from CM071941.1 coordinate 71,824, forward strand.
TGTGTGTGTGTGTGTGTGAGTGAGTGTGAGAGAGAGTGTGTGTGAGTGAGTGTGAGAGAGTGAGTGAGTGTGAGAGTGAGAGAGTGAGTGAGTGTGAGTGAGTGAGTGAGTGTGAGTGAGTGAGTGTGTGTGAGTGAGTGTGAGAGAGAGTGAGTGTGTGTGAGAGTGAGAGAGTGAGTGAGTGTGAGAGTGTGAGTGAGTGAGTGAGTGTGAGTGAGTGTGTGTGAGTGAGTGAGTGAGTGTGAGTGAGTGAGTGTGTGTGAGTGAGTGTGTGTGAGTGAGTGTGAGAGAGAGTGAGTGTGTGTGAGAGTGAGAGAGTGAGTGAGTGTGAGAGTGTGAGTGAGTGAGTGTGAGTGAGTGTGTGTGAGTGAGTGAGTGTGAGAGTGAGTGAGTGAGAGTGAGTGAGTGTGAGAGTGAGTGAGTGTGTGTGTGTGTGTGTGTGTGTGTGTGTGTGTGTGAGTGAGTGTGTGAGTGAGTGAGTGAGTGATTGAGTGAGAGAGAGAGAGAGAGAGAATTAACTGTTTGGTCAGCTCGGGTCATCACAAATACAAGTGTGTTTAATTCTAAATGGTGGCATTTATAATTTGGTTAGCTTTGCCATTCTGTCCATTTGGTGCTGGCTGTGCATTATGACTCTCCACGTGATTTTTTCGCTCTTACCATTATTATTATTAGGGGTGGGAATCGATATAATCACGATATATGGCTCACGATAACGATAATATCACCATACAGAGAGATGATATATTTCTAGAAAATCCTATAATGATACATCACGATATCTGTCTAACAAAATGCCTGTGAAAAGGCTAAGTGCAAGTTTTCTTTCTTTATTCAAGTCCAAACTGTTACAAAGAAAAAAAAGAAAGAAAAAAAGTTATGTAAATCAGTTTTAACATGTTGAGTAGGCTAAATTAATCAGTTTATTCTTGTACTTATTAAAAGCGTACACTTTTCTTTTTCTCTGTGTGTAAACAAACACATTTTATCAAGCCCACATCTTTGGTGCGCTCAGGTTCGTTATTTCAAATGTTGATGCGCGGCAAACACACACACACTGCACACTTCTGCACCGCATTATGTCCCTGACAGGGTTTTGTTTCATCCTCCATGCCATGGGTGCAGATTTATGTTTCTGCCGGTCGGTGCCCACTGTTCACACTGCATAACGCGTAATATCTGAGAGAGAGGGAGAGCATGCAGTGTTGTTTACATAAAACTGGACGCACCGGCGGCGCGCTCTCATATACTCATAGTGGCGGAAATCTACCCGCGATCCAAGCAGAGAGGTTATGGTTGCTCAGAGCTCCTTTTGGTTAGAAGCTGGAAATGGTGCGGCCGCGATTTTCACGCATTTTTAGAGCTGTGAACAGGAAAACCTATTTAGAGCACCTTATTATAATAATTAAAATATCGATATTTGGCACCAGATATCAATTATCATATCGCACTGAGAAGAATCGCGATATATCACCATATCGATTTATTGTCCCACCCCTAATTATTATTATTAAAGTAATGTTGTATTTTCTAATTGCTCTCCTTTGCATTATTAATGTGATGGTGTAAATGTGCATTGCATAATGTGCCCTGGGAAATACATATTAAACAAGAGATGACTCTCATTCATGGCTTTGTTCTTGTTCTATCGGGATTACGTTGTTGTGTTGAGTTTAATGTGTTCCAACTGGACTGAGAATTGTTTAATGTAGGCTATTCTTGGAAAAATGTGCATCTGGTCATAAATGTTGTCATTTTGAAGTAATTTATCATGATGTGGTGATTCGAGGGAAATGACTGAGTAAACAGATAATACCTCAAATGTACCGGAGATCAAAGACTATATAAAAAAGGGACTTTGCCGGAGACAGAGAATAGAAACCATCTAGTGCTATGTTAAGCGCATTATCTCACGAGTCAGTGGTCTGAGTGGCCATATAAGTTACAAACAAGTAAAATGTTATTATATAACAACAACTTGGAACACAGACAAAACAGAAAAGGTAAGAAGCATTATTTGAGAAAAGGGCATACTGATATAATAGGCGCAGACCTGTAACGGGACTAACTTTACCCTGCGCTGATGTAATTTCCGATTTTTGTGAAAAAGGACAATACCTAGAATATCAAAATCGACTGCGGGCGGCAGATCCTTTTCCTATTTAGCACCCAAACTCTGGAACAATCTACCTAACACTGTTCGGGAGGCAGACACACTCTGTCAGTTTAAATCTAGATTAAAGACCCATCTCTTTACCCTGGCGTACACATAACACACTAATACGCTTCTATTATTCAAATCCGTTAAAGGATTGTTAGGCTGCATTAATTAGATCAACCGGAACCGGGAACACTTCCCACAGCACACGGTGTACTCGTTACATCGTAAGTAGAATGGCATCTACGCTAATATTAGTCCGTTTCTTTCTTATTCCGAGATCACCGTAGCCACCCGATCCAGTCCGTATCCAGATCAGATGGTGGATCAGCACCTAGAGATGTCCTCTACAGCCCTGAACATCAGAGACCAGGACACCTAGATGAGCCCCAGAGACTGATCCCCAGTGAAGACCTCGTCTCCCAGACGGCCATCAGGACAAGACCTCGGGAACCAGACGAGTCCTCTGCACAATCTGACTGTGCTGCAGCTGGAAGTGAACTGCTGTTCGTCTGGTCAGAGGAGAACTGACCCCGACTGAGCCTGGGTTCTCCTGAGGTGTTTTCTCCATTCTGTCACCGAGGGAGTTTTGGTTCCTCTGGTTTGCTCAAGTTGTGGACACTTCATTTCCAGCGATATCGTCTACATGATCGCACAGATACTATTTAAACGGTAGGTTTAGGTGTAGGGTTGGTGTAGGACAATAGCACATACAGTAAGTACAGTATAAAAACCATTACACCTATGGAGAGTCCCCACTTTACACAAAAACGAACATGTGTGAGTCTGTGTGTGTGTGTGTGTGTGTGTGTGTGTGTGCGCGTTCACTCACCCTTCCCCGCAGCGGACGGCCTTCAGCACTCCCACAGCGGCAGTGGTCTGGCGTTCGAACCCTTGACCGATGTGGTCAGCATGAGCTCTGGTCCGGTCCTCAAACAGCATCTCGCGGGGCTCACTGGTTCGTGGCAGATACTGAAGATTCTTAATTTCATTAGTCGACCTGCAAAAATAAATAATTATTAATTTCATCATCATTCAATAAATGACACTGACACAAACACACAGTCCCTGATCACTGAGTATCAGTGACACTACATGTTACACTCTTCATGTCACGCATCTTCATGTTTGTTTGTGTTTGTGTGTGTGTGTGTGTGTGTGTGTGTGTGTGTGTTTTTCTCTCAGCTCTGTGTCTAACTGCATTTTCAATAATATCAGTGCTCGAATGACTCCGGGTACACACACACACACACACACACACACACACACACAGGATAGGAGTGAAGTTTGCTGTGTTACCGTTTCCGTTTGAAGGGAGACTTTGGCATGTCTGTGACCGGGATCATCTGCTCTCCGGGCCGAACCCACATGATGGGCCCGTCATCACTCTCTGTTGGGCTCTTCAGGTTCAGACTGGAGAACGTCCCCCACGGCAGCGTCCGCTTCACACACACACACACACACACACTGATCAATATGCTGCTGCTAAAAGAAAAGTGTGTGTGCAAGAGAAACAGAGGACAACACACCTCCAGGAAGGGCGACTTCTCCAGCATACTGAGGAACTCTGGGAAATAATCGCCCACCTCCTCGTCCACGGCACCCACCAGACTGATCTGCCTCATAGCGCCGGCGCGGTACGTCCCGTGAGAGTAACTCCTCCTCACCTGAACACACACCACACCTCCGCTGTCAAATGCCATTTTTTCTGGATCTTATTTGTCTGATAAAATTTGTCTGATTTTGTCCATAAAAATATCTTGAAATACAATAAAGTATATTCTGAGCAAAATTATTATCTGAAGTGTTGAGACATTATCTTGTTTTTCATCTACAGGTAAAGATTTACAACAATAATTAGTTCCCATTTTTACATTGGTCTGAAGACAAACAGCAGACAGAATGAATGAGAATGTAACTCCACTGTCTGACAGCAGGTGGCGCTGATGGAACAGCAGAAATAGAGCTGTTTCCACGGTAACTGCTGTAAACAAAGCAGCACTGCACTTACAAACACTTGCTGCGTCCCAATTCGCCTACGTATACTATGCCCTAAAAGCATGTACTCTTTTGTGAAGAAAAAGTACATACTTTTGAGTATGCAGCAGAATAGTAGGCAAGAGCTGTGTCCGAAACCGCTCCCTATCCACTATATAGTGCCCTATATATCGGGTGTCAGCCATTTTGTAGTGCTGTCCGAATTCTGAGTGAACGACTTCATTCCCTACATTCGTTCACTACTTTTTACCCACAATGCATTCTGATTTCGAGTGTACAACCGATGTACACTCGCTGAAGCACTATTTCCCACAATCCAATGCGGAGAACCGACGAGCTGTTAGAGCGAGCGGGAGCAAGCTAGTTTGAACGAGAGATGCCGTTTAATTTGCAAAAATGATGAATTTGGTGGATATTTAAAAATGTTCGTAGGTAGTGTCTTCATTCTGATGTCAAATTAACGGTCCCATGAGGGCGCTCTACGGTCATCTTATTTGAGTGCAAAAACGCTGCTCGGGAGGGTTTCAAGATACTACAAACAATAAATACATACAATTATTAATATGTGCTAATGTGAGTTTATTTTTGTTGACAATATTTTAATAATAATAATAATAATGGTGATTATGACCATATTACAGAACAAATTAATAATATACCATCAATGAAACCACAAAACTGATTACAATAGTCATTTTAAGTGTTGTTGCTATTAATATTATTTTCTAAAATGAGGTTCATGAAATATAAAAGTACATCTAAGATGTTTTTGCAACAGCCAAGTCTCATGCACAGTGTACACGTCACCGTCCGAATCCGTTCACTTCATTTTGTTCACTCCTTTCTGATATAGTGCACTCAACACTCAACTGCCTTACACTATATAGGGATTAGTGAATGAGTGAACGAGTGAGCGATTTCGGACACAGCTAAGGTCTGGGACATACTACTTCCTCATAGCTGCATCTTTAACGGACGCTCTGTTGCTTAGTTACGTGCGTCCTGTAACTGTTTAAACAGCTGTCAATCATCTTCTCACAGTTAACAAAATCCACATTTCGTTTAATTTGATTTCCTACCGTATTGGAGAGAAATAAAGAAGCACATCGCGGGTCTTTCATGTCGAGAACTCTGCTCATGTGTTTGCATGATGATGCATTTCAAAGTTAATGACCAAACCTATCATTATAAAAGTTCACAGTAGGGATGCACCGATACCACTTTTTCCAGTACTCGCCCGATACCGATACTTTTATTTTTTGTACTTGTTGATACAGAGTACCGATACCGATATTTTCATTGCATTTGTGAATTTTTTAAATGCTGGGTACAGAAACCAAAAGAGTATGTATAATGTTAGTTGGTTAACTTAATTTATCAAATAGATACAGTCAAACCAAAATTTATTCAGACACCTTCAACATTTCTCACATTATCACAGTATATTCGCTGTAGTTTATAGTAGTAAAATATGACAAGAACTCAGAGTTAAACTGTGTCAGAACAAATTCAGCTCGATAATATCAGATAACTTTGATAGAAAGGTATGTGATGCATTACAATCAACCAAAATTATTCAGACAGCTGTTAGTATGACAATATTTACACAACTATCAATACTTTGTCAGGCAACCCTTAGCCTTAATGACATCCGGTAGTCTCCTGGGCATGCTGTCAACCAGGTTCATGCAAACCTGAACTTCAGTTTTTTTTCCCAGACTCAGTCTGAATAATTTTTGGTTCCAAATTTGTATCAATTTTATTGGTAGTCCACTGTATGAAGAATTTTTGGACATAATATGTCACAGTTTACTTTATTTTGCTATCCTCACTTACATAAATGAACTATAGTGTCCTGTACCCACTGGTAAAAAATATCAAAAATTATATTTGGTCTCTGAATAATTTTTGGTTTGACTGTATATCCTTCAGTTATTTTCACACTTAATTATGCACATTAAAATGTATTTTACAAGTTTTTGTTACTTTCACTGTTCATTTTTTTTGCTCTATGGTACATCATCTTTAATTCAGTTGCATTAGAGCTGCTAAAATCACGCGTTTTGCTGTAATAATGCAGGGAACCACTCGTTATAAATCTCCTAACTGTGATATTTTCAGAAATAGAAGTCTTTCTTTCTAATGCAGAAACTCTCATGAAGCAAGCAAAACATGCACAGCGCGCGCACGTATTTGAACTGGTGCAGAATGAGAGGGACAGTACAGTCTCGCACATTTCACACAGGCTGCTAGTTTCACTTTCGCCAGAAAGTCGTGTATGCTTAAGGTTGAAAATAAATTATTTATTTTATAGTGAATGCCCCTGTAAATTGTCTTATATTTACGATTCAGTTTTAATCCAAGTGATGCATGCTTTGTGAGCGAACATCAACAGAGCACAGAAGTGCGCGCGCGCTCGCTCTCCCTCCCTCCCTACCTACCGTTAAGTAACTTGTGCATTGTTTTTGACATATCCGACCGAACTACAAACGTTCAAACGTGATGTCTGTGAGAAAAGTTTATTCACTCGACAAGTTTGCGCATCTGCGCCGCCGCACGCTCAATCCACTCAGCGCTTTGCTTTTCAGTTCACGCACATCAGCTATAAAGGCATTAATACTGAATGTTTAACATTATTCATTGCATACATCTGCTTCGTAGACATCCTTAATCTCTAATAACTCCATTCGGCTGCATGTTGTCCTGTTTCTTTGTCTGAATATGGCACTTATCACATGCTGTGAGGTATCGGCGCATTTTAACGAGTACGAGTACGAGTACGAGTACGAGTACAGGAGCTCAGTATCGGGCCGATACCCGATACCAGTATCGGTATCGGTGCATCCCTAGTTCACAGTGTTGCTGCAGATGAAATATAACGTGGATAACATTAAATAAATATATTTTTTCATCAGATTAGACATTGATTATTTTAATCACTCAAATCCCTTTCTCTACCTGTCCGTCGGTCGCACATATCTGCCATGTTTGTAGTTTTATAACACTTTTTATGCGTGTTTGTAGTTCTGATCGAATCCTCATCCACCGCGCAATGTGTTGTGGGCAATATTAACCCTTAGAGTGTGCATCGATCTGCACTTCGAATTCTAACCAGAAGTAGTAGACCATCCGGGAATCTTTGGCATACTTTTTTTTAAACGTACTATGATTTGGGACATACTAATTCTATTTAAACAGCGCGCAAAATGCTCACTGCCAGTAGAAAACAATTTATAAAAAAGGTGCCTCTCACTAGAGACCTGCGCAGGACGGATTTTTCAGTCCCACTTCCCGCAAGATTCTGTCCCGCGCCCGCCCGCTCTCACAGAAATACGTTATCTTGTCCTGCTCCTGCACGCAACATTCATGTTTTGTCCAACTACTGGCCGCAAAAGCCTGCATAAAAGCAACCTATATCGATTTTTCTCAATACATCCATGAAATTTACATTAAATAGCTATGTAACACCTCCTAAGTTCCACAGCATCCCAGTATAAACACTCCTGATAAAATATTTATTTAGGCTAAGCATCAACATTCACAAAGCACTGTAACAGAAAAGCAAGCATGGGCTGCTGCATGCATGGTTTGGCATGGCAGAATGCGAGCAAACAGGCTCCCTTTATTATCACTAAAAAGATGACTCCTCAGTTCATCGCGATCTCATAAAACTCCGTTATAACACAACAATATATGCCCAATGAATCTTTCACAATGTCTATACTGTGTGATATGAGAGGATTCGTACTTCTACACTTCTGATTGGCCACTGCACTGCAGAAATCAACAGATATGTCTGTGATTGGCTACAATAGCCCCTTTCGCACCGCTTTAGTTCCAGAACTAAAAGTACAGTACTAAAGTACTGGGACGATTTTTCGCAAACTATTTCCCAGTACCATTTAAAGGGTTGATTCGCACCGACAGTGGGTACGAGGAAGTGACGTAAGCCGGTCGACAGCGATGTCATTTGTGCGCGGCGTTCAACAATGAAAAACAACGTTAACAACAGGAGGATGGAGGACGCTGTGATCGGAGCTGTGTTGTTGTTGTGTCTTGCGGGGTTCACAATGATGGAGATGGAATGTCGACGTAACTTATACATCAAGTGATTGAAAGATTGGAAAGGAGTTCAAAATGTTCAAAAGTGCCTGCACTTCAGCGTCCGTCCATCTATCGCTGTTCTCCATTCTTGCGAAATATAAGTTGATGCAATGTTTACACAGTATGCGTTTACACGGCGTTATAAATCATGGCGGGTGAGGGCGTTTTCGTACACGTTTAGCCAATCAGCGTACACTTACGTCACGATAGTTCCTATGGAACTGTTTTAGACCCTACTCTGAAGTAGGAGCTAATTAGTTCCTCCAAACGAGTTCTGGGAACTAAAACAGTTCCTAGTTCACGCGGTGCGAACACGCCAAAAAGTGGGTAGTTCCACAATTAGTTCCAGTACTATGAAAAGGTTCCTGCGGTGCGAAAGGGCCTATTGCTCAACGCTTTAAACACGTTTTAAATGGAAGCTCTGCCTATGCTTGCGCCTGTTAATCATTTTTAATTTATATTAGTTTTTGTTGCTTTTTGTGCAATAGGTGAATAACAATTTATATGTTTTTAGATATTTTATGTTTAGATATTTATTCCCGCGAAGCATTTTATTCTCCTGCATCCCGCACACACCTACCGTTTCTACCTATAATACTCGTGAATAAACTTTAAAGATGCTCTGAAGACAACAAGATGCTGTCCAGTCCCAAGTTTTGGAAAAACAGTCTTTGCGTCACCTTCCTTCTGATCCCAACATTAGAAAATGAATTTTATTTTTAATTTATAACTCGGCTCAGTTCGGCTCGGTTCGTGTTTCAACTGCAGTTTAGTACCGCTTTAGAGTGGGCGGGATTATTCACGTGTCGTTATAGTTGCGCCGCCTCTACTGCCATGACTCCTGAAAAACGTTTTAATTACGTGTTGCTCCATGAAGCTCTCGCTGGATCCACTCCTCGGCTAATCAACAAGAGGACAGTCTGTACTTCCTCAACAGACAATGAAACAGCCATTTTTTGGTTGTTAAAAGAAAGGTGCGCTCAATCAAAACAGTCACGTTCGATTTAAATCTAGCGGGTCTGTTGTGTCTCGTGCAGCAAGTTCAATGACTGCAAGCAGTGACATTTTTCTCCGGCCAACCAGTGATCAGCAGAGTTTACACGTCATGTTTTGGTAACGGTACGGTTTGCTAGGAACCTCGGCTGAGGTGGTAATAAAAAAAGTACCAGGTAGCAGGTACTGTTCCCAGTGGAAAACCCCCCAAAAAGTGAGCCGTACTGAACCGTACCATGCAGTGGAAAAGCGCCATTACTAACCAACAGAGTGAGCGCACCACCGTTCTCCCCGATCAGCACTGCTCTAGCCAACTGCGTAAACGCCCACCATTTAAAAAGGGTCAGATCGAAAGTTAAGCAAATTAAAACTAAATAAATGTAACTTCAGCTTCGAAATGACAGACAACAAACAAAAAAGGTAATTTGCAAGAGCTGCATCCCAACGCATATCATAGACCGTAAAAAAGATGGATGACGCGTCTCCGCTTCCTTCCACCATAGAAAAGTGAAGCGAATACATCTCAGTATGGCCGCTGCCAACTTGAGTAAGTGACGTCATTTGGAGCCCGAGTCTGCGCAGTAGAGTCGTGAGGTGGAGCCGCGGAATCAAACTCACGGTCTCGCACCCGGTTCTGCTCCGCAAGTCTCTCAAGAGTGTATCTGGCCTGACGCACACGCGCAACCTGTGTCAACTCGCGCCTGGCTCCGCGTTTAAAATGAATGTAAATGAAGTCTAACTGCTTGGATGAAATGAAACATTCAGCACATTTCCCACTTGTTCTTAAAATCCCAAATACTTAAAAATGAATAAATCAGCACGTGTAAAATGTAATACTTTAATAACTGACTAAAGAATACAGTTCTTTATTTATAAAAAATAAACAAATCTTTCCTGTGAAATTCAGTAATTCTGTAAAAGTAGTAAAAACCAATATAATCTTCCCCTGATGAAAATAAAAACTAAACAGCAGAACCCCTCCCAAAACACAACAGAAAATTGAATGGATTTAAGGGTTATAATGGGAACTGTATTGGGTTTTAATGTAAAGTATAATGGTGTCTACTGGTATGTGATGCATTCTATTGGTGGGATGTAATCTAGCAGATGGCAACCAATAGAACAACAACAATTCTTATTGGAATAATGCCCCCAAAAAAAGGAATTTTGTAATGGTTTTTATGGAAACTATAGGAATTTCTGTGATGGTTTCTATTGTTTTTTTCCAGCAGGGTAACAATACTCATACTGTGCTGCACATTATTGACAATATTGAGCTGAAGCTTGACTTTGCAAATTTAAAAAAAAAAAAAAATAAAAAAAAAAAAAAATAAAAAAAAATCGCAATCAGATATTTTTTCCCCAAATCGCACAGCCCTACCAGTCCACGTCAGTAAGAACTTGGTCCAACTGTTTTCTTCATTACATGATCACTATTGCTTTGTCTTTTATTACAGATCATTTAATATGTTCTGAGTATTTATGTGTTTTTAATCTAAATCACAGCAGCATCCATCTGTGAAGAATGTAGGCTGTCAAAAATACACAATTGTTAGCCAATCATCACAGTGGGCATTTACTTGTCATTCTCCGCTGTGCGTTCATGAGAGTAACGCGACGCAAGCGTGTGGTGGTGCAGCTGACGTAGAACACGCATGCGCTGCACATTGTTCACGAGCAGAGGATCACACGCATGCGTCGTGCTGCTGTCATGAACGCACAGCAGGAAGAGAAGAAATTGTTGAATGAAGTCATTATTTTTGTTTTCTTTGCACACAAAGTATTCTCGTAGCTTCATAAGATTACGGTTAAACCACTGATGTCACATGGACCATTTTATCAATGTCCTTACTACATTTCTGGGCCTTGAACGTGTCAGTTGTGTTGCTGTCTATGGAGGGTCAGAGAGAGCTCTTGGATTTCATCAAAAATATCTTTATTTGTGTTCCGAAGATGAACAAAGGTCTTATGGGTTTGATGGGGAGCAATTAATAACAAAATTTTCATTTTGGGGAGAACTAACCCTTTAATGCTGAGAGTTTTTTTAAAACAAACTTGGTTTTAATGAAAAATAATATTAAAATATATAATAATATTAAAATATGACACGGTAATATGAACTGTCCAGACTTTTATAGTGGTTTATCGTTCATCCCTACTAGAAGTCATACAGTATCTAGACATGACCGTGAATAATTATTTATTACAAATTACTCCATTTTTTTAATGCATTTTAAGAATACTTTTCCCATCAACTGGTCACAATGCACAACACCGCTGCATGCTGTCAAAGACACACGAGCATTATCTGATCGGCTCCTGCCGGCCGCAGACGCAGGTTTACAAGCCACTTTTTCCTGCGTTTTTCAGTCAATTTCTTAACTTTTCCCCTATTATGAACAACACATTTTCGTAGACGATAAAAGCTCCTTGTGTTTTCTCCATTTGACCGATTTGAGCATCCATAAACAACGCAAAACACAGACATCTTGAGCTTCTGCTACCGATTCCTATAAAGAAAAAAAAAAAATCACTTCCTGCCCTCCAGCTGCATTTCACACGGCATCAGAATCACGTGTTTGCAAACAACCTATTAATTAACATGAGTTAATTCATTAGTTAAACTGCCAACGAAAAATTCTTCTAAACATTCATTAATCTTGGGTAATTTCAATATTTAATAACGCGTTAAAATCAAAAGTTGCAACAGTATTATTTAACAAACTAACAGTTATATTTTTTAAGAAAGATTAATAACTTCTGTAGCGAATGTACCTCATTATTAATGTTAATGCATTAAAGGAACACTCCACTTTTTTTGGAAATAGGCTCATTCTCCAACTCCCCCAGAGTTAATAAGTTGAGTTTTACCGTTTTTGAATCCATTCAGCCGATCTCCGGGTCTGGCGATAGCACTTTTAGCATAGCTTAGCATAGATCATTGAATCTGATTAAGACCAGTAGCATCGTGTTCAAAAACGATCAAAGAGTTTTGATAGTTTTCCTATTTAAAACTCGACTCTTCTGTAGTTATATCGTGTACTAAGACCGGCGGGAAATGAAAAGTTGCGATTTTCTAGGCTGATATGATTAGGAACTATACTCTCATTCTGGCGTAATAATCAAGGAACTTTGCTGCCGTAACATGGCCGCAGCAGGCGCAGTGATATTACGCAGCGCCTGAAAGTAGTCCCCAGCTACCGGGCATACTAAATGGTGTTTTTTTGAAAATCTGAAATAGCAGACGGTCTCCTGTAAGGGGTAGGCTTAGGTGTAGGGTTGGTGTAGGACAATAGCACATATAATTTGTACAGTATAAAAACCATTACGCCTATGGAGAGTCCCCGTAAACCACAAAAACCAACATGTGTGTGTGTGTGTGTGTGTGTCCCAGACACAGAGATAAATGACAACAAACTCTAAAAGGTCAACAAGAAGAGGAAACATTTTCAGGAAAAAAAATGTCCACTAAGTACACATATCATGAGAGACATAGACAGAGAGGAGGACGGTGAGCGTTTTGAATCAAGTACTCGAGTAAAACACACACACACACACACACACACACACACACACACACACACACACACACACACACACACACACACACATGCCTGTCAGACTGTTTCAATCGTCTAAACACACAAGCTTGATCACATGATCATAAACGCAAACATACACAGAATGCTATTAATAAACGAATGATGCAGTGCCAGTGAAGTGCTGTATGTGGTCATGTGATCACTCCAGTACAGTGAGCTCTTTAGGAACCAGGGTAATGTGAAGTGAGCAGTGCATGATGGGATTGATGACGTCACTCACGTCATGTCCAGGCTGCTAATGCCTGCATGTGTGACTCATCTCTGCCTGACATACAGCAGAACAAACACCGCTAGCGCTCGCTCGCTCTGGCAGTGTGTCCAGCCGTTTTATGGAGGTCACGTTTCTATTAACGGAGGAAGAGCAGATGCTGTTTCTAATGAGAAGATTGTCAAACATCAGATCTCACGCGTCGGCCTGCCTCAGTGTTTCTGATAAAGCGTGTGTGTGTGTGTGTGTGTGTGTGTGTGAGAGAGCAACAATCCTAAGAGCTCACAGGTCACAACACACACGCAAAAGACACAATCAAACACAATGTCATCTCGATCTGCAGCCATTGCTCTGCTGCAGAAACATTTATTCATTCTAACCAGACGACTCCAGCGCTACGTAGCGGCAAAGATAATCGAGCAAAACAGAGCTTCTCGTCTTCACAGCTACTCTAACGGTACAGTACAATTCACCATCCAGCTGCAGTCATCGATATTAACTCCAAACAGATCAAGCAGAACCAGCTCTGCACATCGTCAGGTGAATCAGGCTCCGTTTAACTCAGTCCAGGCCCTTGTTATTTCTAGACTGGAGTACTGCACTCTTCTGACTGGACTTCCATCATGTGCTCCACCTGCTCTAACGAGTCTACACACCGTCCAGAAACCTGCGGTCAACGGCTGAGCGACGCTGTGTGGCACAAAATCACTTTCCAGAACGTTTTCATTCACTGTTCCTCGCTGCAAGCAACGCTGAGTCCCAGACAGTATTTAATACACCGCTGAAGACTGGTGAACACTTTAAAACACTACTGTATTACTAGCAGTTTCTCCTTCTGTATACTGCTGCTGCGGGTTGTTTTTTTAGTCCGTGGGTTGAAGCGAAAGCCCTCGCCCAATGCAAGTCCTAACATGACTTTAACCTTCAACACCGGAGGGAGGATTTGACCCCCCAGAACGTTATTTTGATAGCTAGTTTGCCCCACAATAGTTCTGAGTAGCAAACTGGGCTGGTTTTGTTATGTAGACCTGGCAACTCTGATTACTAGCACTTCTTATGATAAATTGCTTGTTGTGTTCTTCATTTGTAAATCACAATGAATAAAAATGTTTGTTAAATAAGTATGTAGACAAACACACAGGATTAGAGGTGAATCTTCATGATTTGATTCTTGTCATCCCGTAAACTACTTCATGTTGTGATGATACTAAACTTTCAGAAGCCATTACCAATCCAGTGAAATGCAATGACCATTCAATACACAACTAATAAAACATATCTTTAATGGTTTGAGCACTTTAAATATTTAATTAATACAATTATATAAGTACTTCAAATAGAATAATAGTAACAACTCTTTGCAGTTGAGTGATTGTCAAGTAAATACACCTTCAAAACAGAAACAGAAAGATTCACGATGCATCAGAAAATTGTAGGCTATTTTTCCGTCCCACTACATGACATATCAACACATCACCTGGGGCCTGGGGAATTAACATTGTTTCATAGAGTGCAAATGTACACTGATTTATTAAATCAGATGGTGCTCACATAAAAACCAATAGCAGAATCGTGTGCATTCATTGATTTCTAAATACTAATGTGCAAAATGTACCTAAAGCACGCAGCGGTGCAACACAGGCCGTGCATCTACTAACCTGAGTGTGGAAGTTTGCCATAGTAGTCGTCTCGATGTCCTTCTTCCCCAGAATCTCCATTTTGACGGGCGAGTTGGGGAACTTAGTTGAGAAGTACTCCAAGAAGTCTGGGAGGTAGGAGGCGGCGCCGTGAATCACGCCCATCACGTAGTTAGCGGCTCCGTCCTGGTCCTCGCTAAACGATAGCGTCACAAACTCCTGCGCGAACCTCTGCATCTCCACAGGAGACAGGACAGACAGCTCCTTGCTGTAGGCGTGAGCCACCAGAGCGCCTCCGTTGGGCTGGTGCTCCACGTGAACCAGACAGCCGAACTCCAGCCGGTCCAGGCCGGGCAATCTAGCGGCTCTGGCCTCGCCGTCGCTGTTCTCCTGCTTCAGGCCGCTGACGGAGCTCAGAGCGCCGCCCTGCTGGACCGGAGGCGGCGGCGGCTTGAAATCTGAGCCAGATTTGGGGAGATCAGAGCACATCGTCTGGATAGATTTGCTGTACATCTTGGGGCGCTTCCGCTTTTCACCTTCTTTGTGTTTCTTTTTCTTTTTCTTCTTGATCTTTTTCATCAGCAAATCCTCAGCGGAGTCGATCTTCGGCTTCTCTCTGTCACCTACAGCACAGGAGAAAGATGATTACAGTAACATCCTCAGAACGAGAGTGATTTGGCATCCTAGCGAACAGCAGAGCTAATGAAGACAGGAGCAGACCGTGGTGAATCAGTCGAGGTCTGGAAATCTCCAGAGTGCTTCAGATCAGTGAGAGATGAAAGGTGAGACGTCTGTGAGACGTGAACTTTTGTTAGTCACGACTGATGTTTGAGTAGATCCGCTAGTTGAGCACTCATTCAGATACAACAAGCAAAATCTCTGTAACAATTATCCCACATCCACCAGCATCACAAATGTGACCCAGGAGCACAGCAGCAGTCATAAGCAGCACAGCTGTATTTGTAGCAATAACCAACAATACATTGTATGGGTCAAAATTATACATTTTTCTTTTATGCCAAAAATCATTAGGATATTAAGTAAAGATCATGTTCCATGAAGATATTTAGTAAATTGCCTACCGTAAATATATCAAAACTTCATTTTTGATTAGTAATATGCATTGCTAAGACAAGGCTCGAAATTGCGACCATTTTGGTCGCATATGCTCCCATAATTTAATCTGTGCGACCTCAAAATATATTTGGGAGCATTTGTGCGAGTGCATATAATTGTTGTAGTGCGACCTGTTGTAATTCCTCTAAAAACGTTCACAGTTATGTGCCTTCTGTGTGCTGATACGGACCGTTCTGCCGTTCTATCAAACCATTACATAACTTCATCTTTACGTCCTTAAATTTAATGCAGATGTTAGATTGGTTAATATCAGCTGTCAATCACTCAGTCACTGCTTTCCGCTGTCAGGTGACCGGGAGCTAACTACCGCGGGAAATACAAAGGGCTGAAGAAGAGAGAAAATCAAAGGAAACACTGACAGATTTCTTTTTTAAACCACCTAAAGTTATAAATAATGTTGCTGGTGATAGCGATCATGTGGTGAATGTTGACCCAGCAGCCGAAAAGGCGGCGTACAGTTTTCGGAGAGAATGGTTGAAAGACTTCGAGTGGCTCCGCTGTGAAAATGCACTGTGTGGACGGAGTTTGCACAGGTAACACTAACAGCATTCGCCACCGAATCTACACATTTTAAGCTCGGTTAAATACAGAGAAAGTACCAAACACAAGAAATGCAGGGACAAGTGTGTGGCAAAATGTTCAGGATCATCAGGTTCAATCGTTAAGGCCTTTAATTGTCAGGATGCTCATGTAAGGGGCTGCGATAATATCGTAATTGTTGTTTTAACGATGTGCGATTTGACATTATCGAGTATATTGCAAAAACCAAACCAAACACCTACAGATAGTGCACTCACATGACGTGATGAAGTCCAGTAGGTTAGACTAGCGCGCGTGCGCTTTCACTGCATGATTCAGTCTATTAAAATGCATTACAAAACTCAAAATATGGGGGCTTTATATCATTTCATATAGTTAATATCACACGAACAGTGCCGTTTTTTCCCTCCAAAAATCAACATGATTACAAATGTGATATTGATTTTATACAACAGTTCAATAAACGAAGTTAATATTAAGAGACTTACGTCTTAGACGCCATATTTCCTGTTTTTGCTCCATTTCAACAACAAAAATAATTCCAAACAAAGCCACAGCACTGTTTCGCGTCTCTGAGCAACATGACGGTGTTTCGTTTCGTTCCTGAATGAATCAACCGTTTAAATGATTCAGTTCAATCGCAGTGACTCACTTATTAACAGTGACATGATGCCACCTGCTGGTGATTGTAATTTCACATTTAAAGTATCTTAATTTTTGAAAAATAATTTCAAATATCAGTATTCAACGTTTTATGTTTACAGTATTAAACCATTATATATGCATGTGTAACTGCAGGATAAATGCATTCATGTCCAGCATTAAGCAGGTGTAAGTGCATCTAAATGCCACTTCACAAATTCAAAAGATGAATTTTGTTGATACTGATTTCATTTGCTTGATAGCACCCCAAATGTCTTCTTATTCTAATTGACTGATTAAATGTAAGAATTTGACTCAAATGATGATGCACACTTTTAGTAAAAATGGCTTAATTGTGAAAATGACCATAAAAGGTAGAAATCAATTTAAACTTATTGGAAAAGATTAATTTCTATCACTGCTGTGAACTGACCACCACACAGAATATGAAGAATATCAAAATCAGCTAGGCTACCAGCACAATAACACAAGCAAAATATTGTCAGATAGCAGATTAATTTCGGTGGTTTACGAAAGAAATCTGTCAGTGTTTCTTTTCATTTTCTCTCTTCTTCAGCCCGCGGTAGTTATAGCTCCCTGTCACCTGACAGCGGAAAGCAGTGACTGGGTGATTGACAGCTAATATATTAACCAATCTGCATTAAAGTTAAGAATGTAAAGATTAAATCTGTTAATATATTATTTGTAGTTATGGTGCTCATTAATTTTTGGTTGGTGCTCCTAACTTTTTAAAGTTGGGAGCACCAGTGCTACCCAAGGAAAAAAGTAAATTTCGAGCCCTGTAAGAACTTCATTTGAACAACTTTAAAGGTGATTTTCTCAATATTTAGATTTTTTTGCTCCCTCAGATTCCAGATTTTCAAATAGTTGTATCTCAGACAAATATTGTCCGATCCTAACAAACCATAAATCAATGGAAAGCTGATTTATTCAGCTTCAGATGATGTATAAATCTCAGTTTCAAGAAACAGACCCTTATGGTTTTGTGGTGTAGTGTCACAAATAACAGACACTAATAGAACAAGTACAGAAACTAATTGACCCTGATGGCCA
This sequence comes from Acrossocheilus fasciatus, assembly GCA_036784905.1. Lineage (NCBI taxonomy): Eukaryota > Metazoa > Chordata > Actinopteri > Cypriniformes > Cyprinidae > Acrossocheilus > Acrossocheilus fasciatus. Next base: position 89,917 of record CM071941.1, read on the forward strand.
ACTATCAAACCGCTTTGACCATGAACACACTCACCGGACACAAACTCACTACAGAGACGAGCAAACGCAGGAAAACATCGCGTTCACCCCATCATCAGAACTGACACAGTTCCACGAGTCTGTGAAACGCTGAGCAGCGGGATTGAGTCCGTCTGTCACCATATGAATGATCCGACTGCGTCTCCAACAGTTTATTATTGCTCTTCTTATCAACTTACTATTGACTAATGACTTATATGCTTCTATTTCACTAAATTCTTTAATGACCCACATTTTATACTTCAGTTTCTTTTATGAAAAAAAATATGGTGAGACAAACATGATATTTTTGTCATGAATAAAAGTTGTGATGCAAAAACAACTTGTAACTAACGCGCTACTTTCATTAATGATGTGACATGATCAGTTAGTTTAGTCGTCAGTTGTGTACAAACGATCGTGTGTGTTAAACACAATCTAGGGGCGACAGTGAAAAATAATGAGTTTAGCCGCTGACGTGATGAAAACACTGACTTTACTGATCCAGACTGCATTTGTGCCATGAAAATATCACTGTTTTAAAAGAATATTTCTGATTGCTTGGGAAAAAAAAAAAAAAAAAAAGTTTCAACACATGACCCAAACAGAGTCGATCCCATATGCTAAATGTTTGAATGTTTTATAACATCATCATTATTAACTGATTATAAACAGTGAACGTAAAGTGACTGAATGTACATCACAAACGCTTTATTTAGAATCAGACTCGAACCTAAAATGACCCGCGGTTCAGTGAGTGAGTTAAATATTAATAGGCTTTCCTGTAGCTCAAACAGTAGAGCATGGCGCTAGCAACGCCAAGATCATGGGTTCGATTCCCAGGGAAAGCAAGAGCTGATAAACTGTAACTTGAATGCAATGTAAGTCGCTTTGGATAAAAGCGTCTGCTAAATGCATAAATGTAAATGTAAATGTAAATATTAAATCATCACATTTGCAGCCGATCTGGTCTGTCAGTTGCATTCTGGATCCCCACGCTAGACGATAAAATTATTGTGATATTGTGATACGTCAATGCGTTTTACCATTTATTAAATAAGCAATGAGGTATGAGAGGTTGTGTCATATTTTGTGTGACAGTCACATAACTAATCTAAAATGAAGCACAACAACCAGAGCTTTTTTGGCTAAAAAAATTATACTGCGCTAGTAATAAATTTGGATTTGTGCAGTGATGATAAACACTTCATCTCATAATAAAATAACTGACATTAACATTCAGGCAAAAAGAACAAAGGAGGCACGATCTGATAGAAAGAGTGTTTTTGAGCAGGTTCACTCTTTCTCAGACGTCTTTCAGTGACCAGCATCTGTCTAAAGCTCTGTTTAGGAACCCAAAATATTTTAATACATTCTATTAAAATGAGAAATTATGTGCATGTCAAGAAGTGAACCTGAGTTTCCAAATGCACACGACTCCAGCTCACATGTGGATTCAGAGCGCAGGTCAGAGGTCAGAGGCAGGTGAACGCGAGTGTTGTGAACTATGATTGACAGATCGCTCACCTTTCTGCAGGATCTTCACCTCTCCATTCTCTCTCTTCATCTCCATCATCAGCTTGTGTTTTCTTTTCTCCTTCATCTCTTTCTCCTGCTCTTTTTCTCTGTCCTTCTCCCTCTCTCTCTTCTTCTCGCCGTCTCGGTCTCTCGGTTTCTCTTTGTCTTTGATAGTGTGATCTGTAGGAGAAAGAAACACATTGGACGGTTAAAAGAAACCAAAGCATTGACTGATGTCACGTTTCTCTGGTTCCTGGACTAAAGCGCCGTACAGAGGGTCACACCAGTGAACGACGGCCTGCTCAAAGACACAGATTTACCAGCTCACGTCTTTAACTAGTTAAACACTCCCCAGCAAGTTCTCAAAGTATATTTTCATACACCTGGATAAACTGTCATGAAAAGTAAGGTTAGCCCTAAAAAGAAGCTTTATTTTCTTTATGCCCGATGTCATTTTGGTCCTTTGTATCTTGAACACATTCTGAACGGGCCTCATGAGGTTCACGATCCTCACACACTCTCTCACACACACACACACACACACACACACAGACACACACACACACACACGTTCACGTGGACGGTTTGCGATGACCTTCATGTACATCAACAAGCTGCAAGGTGCCAGGGTAAAATAATGAGTTATCACGAAGGCAAACTGCACAGATTGTGAAAATATGATTATAAAACACTAAACATACTGTTTTGGAAGCAGATAAACAGACAGAGACAATGAAAAATGATCATTCTGTCATCATTTACTCTCCCTCGTTTCTTTCTTCTGCAGAACACAAAAGAAGAGATTCTGAAGAACTGCTTTCGTCAAAACAGTGAAAGAATCCACTGCACCTCTGACTTTCACTTTACGGACATTTTTCTAAACATCTTCTTCAGTGATTCAGAAAGTCAGTCTTGCAGGTTAGGAATGCTGTGAAGGCGAGCAAACGATGGACTGATCATGTTTGTGTGATCTATGGGCTCCAGCAAAAGATCTATTGAACGTGTTCTGAACAGTTTCTGAGGGCGATCCACCGAAGGAAGCCGCTTATTCTGAGAAGCTTTATGATCCATTTACCGCTTCTGTCAGGAGCCTAACTGAACCGTTAGGAGTTAGTGTGAGTTAGTACTCAAATCTGGCTCGCGAGATCCACTCTCCTGCAGAGTTTAGCTCCAGCCCTGATCAAACTCACCTACCTGTGATTTTCTCATGATCCTGAAGACACTGATTAGCATGCTCAGGTGTTTGATTAAGGTTTGATCTAAACTCTGCAGGAAAGTGGATCTGGCGAGCCAGATTTGAGTATCCCTGTAGTAGGAGTTAGTATCTGTAGGACAGACAGCCAACAGTGCGTCTTAAATGACTGAATGTGGCTTTTGTGCTGATGTTTATCACAGTTGTGTTATGACAGACGGGATACTACTTTATTAGTGTTTATTAATGTTATGTGTGGGTAACAGGCCTGACACAAACAGTAAATAACACAACAGTTCAACACAGAGAACAGCACACATTTATTACAGAAGATCGCTGTATCGCGTTTTCTGTCGTAAATCAATGCTCTCCAAACATCGAGCGAGTTATTACTGAGATCCCAGCAGCAATACTACAATCGTGATGTGCTGGTGTCTGATAGACATCTCAGGAATGACAGCAGATATTTCGATGACTGTTTTTATTAATACGAGCTATTTATTCTGCCATCCTACAGACCGAATTGACACTTGAATTTAAAAAGACGCATTTATTATTGCATATTATGATGTTTGCCGATGTCGGCGTCTCTGTGCGGTAACACAGCAGATGTTATGAAGCTATTATAATGACAGCAGACATTATGATGCTGTTATAATGACAGCAGATATTATTATGATGCTATTCCGCTGTAATACGCGCGTCTGCGGCGGGTCACATTGCAGCTGCACGCGCGTCACTGATGCTAAGCTAACTAGCGCGCGCTGTCGGTGTTTTCCACGCAAATAAACACACACGCACTCGTCCACGAGCACAATAAACACATCATAAAGACACACACACTCGCACCGATCACAGCTAGCGAAGCAGCGGCCCGTTATCAGCCACGAACAGCGCCCGAGCGGCGGCGGCGAAGCGACTAGCGATACCTTTCTGCGACAGCTTCAGCTCTCCGTTCTCCTTCTTCACACTGAGGTGATTTTCAGCCGCCAGTTTGTGTTTCTTCCTCTCCTTCTCTTTCTCTCTCTCTTTCTCTTTGCCTTTCTCTTTCTCCTTCTCTCTCTCTCTATCTCTATCTTTCTCTCGGTCTCTGTCCTTCTCTGTTTTGTTTTTCTTGTTTTTCGGTTTGCTGCTGTAATTCTGCTGCTCCGTGTCTCCGTTCATCTTCTTGGCTTTAAATACTTTCTCCTCATGTCGGATCTTCTTGGCCGGTGGAGGATGAGGATGAGGATGGTGCTCGCGGTTCTGGGACGCTGGTTTCGGTTCGGTGGGTTTGTTGAGCTGAATGAACTCCGCCATCTTTTCTCTATTTACTCTCTCGAGCTGCTGCTGTTTGTGTAAGAAGCACGGGGGAGGCGTGGCCTGGCGGTGATTGACAGAAAGAACGTACTTGAGGCGGGCGTGGCCTGGCGTTGATTGACAGATAAAGCAGCCTTGAAATGGGCGTGGCCACACGCGGATTGACAGCAGGAAAGGTGACGTCAGCAGCTCGGTTGCTGTATTCATTTGATTATGATGCATGAGCCCATTTACTATCTCGATGTTTTTCCAAATTTTGAGGATACTCGATGCATCAATACTTTTGCTCTCGACAAAATGTAAAAAGGTGATTTTTTGCCTCTCATGAAAGAGACATGATCTGGATAGAACAGCAAATTGTTTACTGCAAAATATTTATAATCTAGAGATGGTGACCACTTACTGCTTTATACTACGTGAAGAAAAAAAAAAAAAAAAATTAAAGTCACATTTACTTAAAGGTACCAGGGCATATATATATATATATATATATGAATGTGTGTGTGTGCATTTTTGTAACAAATCAGGACATAGATGTGTATAATGTCAAGGGTATGACAGGTATTACAAGGAGAAGGTGACTTTTCAGGACATTACTCCATGTCCTCACTTTTCAAAACGCTTATAAATCACTCAGAATGGAATGTATTGAAAATCTGAAACAGCAGAAAGTGTCCTGTAAGGGGTAGGTTTAGGTGTAGGGTTGGTGTAGGACAATAGCACATACAGTAAGGACAGTATAAAAACCATTACACCTATGGAGAGTCCCCACTTTACACAAAAACAAACGTGTGTGCGCGTGTGTGTGAGGAATATGAAATTAAATATTATACACAAAAAGTGCAATCTTCCTACAAAAGGTTGTGGTTGTTGCAACAACTGCATGTGTTTCTTTGAAGAACAAAAGAAAAACAAGAAGAACAAAGAAACATAAGCAGAATACAGAATAAGTGCAATATTATATTTACACTCCAAGCCCAGATCTTTTCTCATATACAGTATCAGATGTTTATCATCACAGTTTCAGATTCAATCTCACGGTTGTCAAACAAGAAACTCTACAGTGTGCATTTAGTTGCAATAAAAATTTAAACATTTATTCAGTTTGTTAATGGGTTATAAAGAGAAAGTGAATATAGGCAATACATGTCAAAGAGTGTTTATCCACCTTTTTCTTCCCAAAAGAGCGAGCGCAGCATTTTGTAAACTTTTTAGCCGTTCAAAACAGCTCGCTATGCTGCTCGATACTGAAAACCGGCGAGTCTTACCGTATTATTTTAGTGTATTATCTTAATTATGAACACACTGGTTTGTAGTGCAAACAGCTTTAGCGTTTACTGTACGTTGTAATTCTTCTGGTCATTTCTCTACAGCGGCTAGTGAACCGGAAGGCCTGCCCATACGCTTACTTCCGCTTTGAAGAAAAAGGTGGATAGAGGAGATCAATGTTTATGTTGTTAAACACAACTGTACTAATGAACACAAGTAATATTGTCATGAGTGAAACAGACACTTATAAAAGCTCGTTGTGGAAATCTGTATTTAGGAATCTGAACTTGACTCAAGCTTGAAGTAAAACCCTATTTAAATTATTATTTACTTTATTAAATAAAGTAAAAACAGGTTACACTTAAAACTTACATGATATATAGCCAGGAAAACATGTATTAGAGAGATTTCATTAAAATATTAATTAGATATTCCTGTTCCACTAACAGAACGAGAATCCATCATTATTGTCCATCGTTTGTAATTGTGTTTGAAAATAAATAATTCCAATGTATGAAAACGATCATAAATTTATTTATCCTATAACAGTCATTCTATTATTTTGGTAAAATTTCACATACACAAAGTGTATTTTTTTTATGTCTATTTACATTTACAGATAAAGAAATGTTTATGATTAATACATTTGTAATGTACTGTATTTTAAATTGAATATTTTAACCCTAACCTCTATCAGAGGAAATCATAAAATAAGTGGATTGCTTTTCATCGGCTGCGCAAACTAAAAGCATGATGGGAAAGAACTTGCTTAAAACTCATCGACTCAAAACAGTCACAACATTTTGTTCTTGGGTAGAACGTAAGTTAAAAGATTTTGTCTGGAATTAATTCCCGTGAAAGCAGTTGTGTCTCCACTCATGATGGAGCTGTTTGCCTTTGCTTACGTGGATCGCTGGTCTGCTGTGAGAGCGAGAGATTTCTTCACGCGTCTCCAACAAGCCTCTTCTCTGTGACTTCAAGGAAATTCCACTGGCATCCCGAGAGGTCACGTGACCCCGGATGGAGGAGCGCCGCTGCACGCGCTGGGACAGAGAGACCAGACACTCATCCTTCATCAGCTCTTCTGTCAGAACTTCTCAAATAACATCCGTTCAGTGAGAAACAGGAATGAATAAATCAGAGTAAGACGTGAGCAGAAAGACTCGATCACAAGAACACAACAGCTTTACCAGCAGATGGAAGTATTTATCAATGGATCTCTAGTGAATGTAGAGTATGAATACATGTGAACAGAACCTAACCTTAGCTCCTTCTGCCGTCTACTATCACAGGACTGCCATATTCTAGCTTCTGAATGATCAGCACATCAGAAAAATAATGGCAAATGACACACTGCTGCAGCAAATGCAACAGACACAGAAAACCAAACACTGCTGTCCACAAACACGTCACCAGCAGATGGCGAGAGTGAGCACCTGTCTGAAATAACACCAACATCAGCTGCAGAAACTTCAACATGAGAAATAAACCAAGCACAACACACACACAATCACACATTCATACTCACACAAATCACACACTAACACAAACATTCATACCGACAATCACACTCACAAATTCATACTCACAAACACACACTCTCATACTAACACACTCATACTCACAATCACTCACTCACTCACACACACACTCTCGTACTAACACATTCATACCCACAATCACACACACACACACACTCTCGTACTAACACATTCATACCCACAATCACACACACACACTCTCGTACTAACACATTCATACCCACAATCACTCACTCACACACACACTCTCGTACGAACACATTCATACCCACAATCACACACACACACACTCTCGTACTAACACATTCATACCCACAATCACTCACTCACACACACACTCTCGTACTAACACATTCATACCCACAATCACACACACACACACACACACACACATTCATACTCACAAACACACACTCTCGTACTAACACATTCATACCCACAATCACACACACACACACACACACACACACTCATACTCACAAACACACACACTCTCATACTAACACATTCATACCCACAATCACACACACACACACACACACACACACACTCATACTCACAAACACACACTCTCGTACTAACACATTCATACCCACAATCACACACACACACACACACACACACACACACACACACTCTCATACTAACACATTCATACCCACAATCACTCACACACACACACACACACACACACACTCATACTCACAAACACACACTCTCGTACTAACACATTCATACCCACAATCA
>CM071941.1:100000-125000 GCA_036784905.1 Acrossocheilus fasciatus
CACTCTCATACTAACACATTCATACCCACAATCACTCACACACACACACTCTCATACTAACACGTTCATACCCACAATCACTCACACACACACACACACTCTCATACTAACACATTCATACCCACAATCACTCACACACACACACACACACACACACACACACACTCACTCACAAACACACACTCTCATACTAACACATTCATACCCACAATCACTCACACACACACACTCTCATACTAACACATTCATACCCACAATCACTCACACACACACACACACACATTCATACCCACAATCACTCACACACACACACACACATTCATACTCACAAACACACACTCTCATACTAACACATTCATACCCACAATCACTCACACACACATTCATACTCACAAACACACACACAAACACACACACACACACACACAAACTCTCATACTAACACATTCATACCGACACTCACACACACAAAATCACACACACACCATGCACTGAGAATAAAGCAGCAGAAGACATTTTTCCTCCTAATGTTTTACTGACATTGATTGATTGACAGGTCTGTGTTGGAAGGTCGAGTAAAATCCCAGAGGTTTAAATGCAATGTTGTGTAACTCGCACACATTCTCTCTCTGCGTCTCAAACACACACACAGTAAAAAAAGGCACGGGCGAGCTGTCGGGAGTAGTTCGTGAAGTGAGAAAATGGCATATACAAAAATAACCTCTAGAATACAATTTACAAAAAGCATCATCAATACAATCTCCAGCCCGCGGCGTCTCGTGAAGCGGCGATACGCGCCGGCCGACGAACGCAAAGAAACGGAGAGAAAAGAAAACACAGCCCTGAAAACGTTTGTTCTAACAGGAGGGCAAATAACTTACAGTTGAGGTACACCAGACGCTTTCATGCACAGACGTCTCACATCGCATTAATATATTCAGTGATAGTACATTTGCATCATCATTTACGGCTCGCCCTGTGAACTCCGGCCCGCGTCGTCTGATCCCAGTCTAAACTATTGCAGAAGAACGGGTCCAGCCACGCAGCAGGAGTAAGGCAGGTTCTGATCCCGGAGAGACGCTTAGCACCAGCGCAGTGAGTCCATGGCAGCGAGGTGCATCATGGGAGATTATCTTTGTAGCTTTACTGATTGTGTTAGAGAAGAGGCGCCGTCCGTCTACAGTGGCACGTGTAGAAGAAAGAGGAGCGTGGAGTGTGGAGCTGATGGGTGCCGTGGTCACGTCCACTCCGACGGAGGCTCCCGGGGGCCTTTGGGATGCGAGCAGCGGCTGCCGAATCCTGCGGCACAGAGACGCTTGAGAGAAACTCACAGATCGTAACTGAAGAGCTCCGGTCTGCTCCGGTCACTCACCGATCTCCGTCTCTGCTCTCCTGTCCTTCAGAGGAGAATCTGGAGCCTTTCCGTTCTTCTGCTCGGCATCTAGACAAACAAAACAAGTCTGGCATCACCGCTGAACGAGTGCACGTCTTTGCCGTCAGGCTTCTATTTCATCACATTACGGGAGAAATCAGACCGAGTGACTGATACAGCTGGAGATTCGGAGCGGCTGCTAACGGCTAACAAAGGCACAGTAACATTCAAAGAAAGCTGAGTGTTCAAACACAACACACTGAAATGCTGCAAGTGAATGAAAATATTTTTTGGAATAATAATAATAATAATAAAAGATATGATTTTTATTATTACAATGAACATTATTATTGTGTAAACAGTAAAGAATTAACCCACGCTGACATTAACTGTGATGTTAAAAAAGAATTAAATGCTGTTACCATGTTAATGCTACACGCATATATTAATATCGTAAGTAACGCACCTCACGCTGGTTTCTAGTACTGCGCAAACTCAGGTCAGAGATGACGGGTGAAAGTGGGACACCGAGAGATTCAGTAAAAATAGAAGTCTGCAGGAGGTGCTGATGAACAGGAAGTGTTTCTGGCTGATAATATGATGTGGTTTACTGTGGCGGCAGCTCTAAGGCCCGGGTAAACGTCTCGTGAGGTACACTCGACCGCGGATGAGTGCAAACGGACGAGAGTGACACGCGCAGCGCCACCTAGTGGACTCGCTGCGCCGCTGCACACGGACAGCTCTGATGACGGAGACTGCGTGACGTACCGGTCTTTGGAGGACTAGCAGGAGCTGGTGTGTCTGCAGACGCCTGTGAAGGGAAGACACAGAGGTTAAAGCTCTCGTCCTCAGCCGCTTGCAGCAGAAACAGACTCATTCTCACCTGTGACGACGGCTCGTCTGAGGACGCTTCGGCCGGCGGCGGCTTCACATCGGCGGGGTCTGAATGAACACGAGGGAAACGTTACAGGAAGTTCAGACAGACATGAGAACGAGCAGCTCTCTGACGACACACTATCACCTCACTAATGAAACAGACCAGTTTAACGACTGAGCCTTTAACGAGCCATCAGTGATCAATGCTCTTCAAACTCGCACACACACACACACCAGCTACTGAGATTCATCATTAACACAGCTGCACTAAAACAACCGGGCATGCTGGGAAACAAGCCTTTATCTACATACTTATTGAAAAGCATTCGGTCAAAACCACTTTTTGTCATTTATATTTCAGAACGATCACTTCAGTCACTGCGAGGCGTAACAGAGGGCTGAGGTTCACTGTGTGTGTGTGTGTGTGTGTGTGTGTGTGTGTCATGAAACTGATGTTCACCAAGAGCAACCAGACGAAACTAGCACACAATAAACCGAAGTAAATCGTCATTGTCTGGATTCTGTGCGCAGTGGAACAGGATCCCGCTCGACTACAGAAGCAGGAAGAGCCTCTGCTGTCCTCGTGCGGCTGGACACAGTAAAGACGCACCTGTGGCCATTAGGAAGGACTCAGCGGTTCGCTCGGGAACAGGCGGGGGCCAATCTTCACTGTCGTCACAGTCTGGGGCAAAAAGAGCACCGTTACCAACCAGAGCTCTCTCACACACACACACACACACACACACACACAGCTGAACGCAGCATCAACACCTGACACGAGCCCGGAGCCCCGATCATCACACTACCATCATGCCTTCAGCCCCACAAACCTACTGAGAGCCCTCGACAGGCAGCATTAGCACATTAGCACAGCTCAGAGGCAGAAAACAAGCTGCATTTGATCAGGTGACACGCATGCACACACACACACACACACATTAGGGCTGGGACAATAAATCGATGCAGAATCAATTCCTGGATCGCCGGTCCCGTGATTAGTAGTAAATCGCCATCACCTGCGTTCAGATGGAGCGGCATTAACTACACAGAGCCGTAGTTCACTGACAAGCTACGCTAAACTGCGCTCAATCGCAGGCGATTCGTCCTCCAACGGCTGTGCACACATGTTGTGGAGTATTTATGTAGAATTCAGCACAGATAGCCTACGTCTTCTAAAGAAACCAATCTCAGTTTACAACAACTAATTGAATATATGAAACCATGGAACATGTTGTCAGGATATCCCGATGCGTGTTTCGTAACTGAAACAGAAGCGCGCGAGCCGTGCTGTATGTGTAGGACGTTCTTCAGTCTGATCACGTTATTTCATCACAGAACAGCGAGAGAACTACACACAACACATTAATAAGCATTAGAATTAGCCAAAGCTTGAAACATTATTTATGACTGAAGGCTGTATAAAGGGTTAAATTAAAGGGTTAGGGCAAACTTGTTGTATTAAATACAATGCTTACATTTTTCATGCACTGACTTTATGATTTAAATAAAGAAATATTTCCAGCCCATAGACGATAATTAAAAATAAGTTTGATCTTCTTAATCGAGTTATATTCTCCGTGAATTCGTGCAACGATTGAATGTCATTACACTCTGAACAAGAACGGGAGGTTAAATCACAATATACAATAATAATAATAATAAAAAAAAAAATTAACTCAGTCCGAGTATTCCTCAGGCAGTAACTTGAGCCGCGCTCGTGCGGACGCGAGTATGAACCAGGCTTTAACTGTCATGCAGTATAACCGCGCTGCTATCAGCTTCCAACACCTGAAAATGCACACATTTAATATTTACATTATAGCCTGTGTTTAATAGAGAGCGGGACCCTCATTTTAAGGTGGCCCCCCCCAAATTAAAATTCTGGCTACGCCGCTGGTGTAAGGACCTGGAAACAAGCAGAGTACGGCTGGTTCTGGAGCATGCAGCGCCATCTGCTGTTCAAAACTAAGCTCAGAATTGATTCCAGAGGAATCGCGATGCATTCAGAAAATCTCAGAATTGATTCTGCATCGATTTCTGTCCCACCCCTAACATATATACGGCCAGAACAGCTGACAGAACTTAAAGGGCCTGAAAGAAAAATGGGGAAAGGTGCTTCTGTTCCGAGAGAACCGTGGATTACACAGGCGTCCACTTCCTAAAGACCGGACTCAAAGCGACACGGACCCGTCACAGTGATGCTCAAATCAGTCACTTCCTGCTCGCATGTGCCAATCATTTCTGATCAAATGAGAGTCAAGCGACTCGAAGGAAGGGAGAGCTGGGAAAGGCAGCAGACGGAGGAGCGGCGCGAGTGTGTGTGTGTGTGTGTGTGTGTGTGTGTAAGTACGTACTTGAGGTGTGTGTGGGGAGGCTCTGGCCGGCGATGGACATCGGTGTGACCCTGCGGGGGGCGTGATCGCTCTGCTGCGGCGCTGAAGCCGTGCTGCTTATCGAGGAGAGAGCGTCGGGGAAGTCGGAGTGCAGCGGGTTGGTGAAGCTCAGCGCCGTCCGGCCGGGCGAGCGGTCAGGGCTGGGCTCGGACTGACCCTTCTCCTCCCTCAGCGGCAGGTGGTTGGGTCGCGGAGGCTCGGCGCTCTCCTCACACATGGAGCTGGTGTTGGAGCGCTTGAAGGCGTGCGAGCGCTGCAGAGCGCTGTTCCCCTCGAAGCTGCGAGGCCCCTCCTGCAGCGGAACCTTCTTGATCTCGATGCTCAGCTTGCGCTCCAGCCGGCGCTCCGGCCCGTCCTGCCCCGGCTTGCTGTAGTTCTCGTTGAGGTCGGGGTTCTGGTCCGACGCCAGCACATGCAGGATGGGTTTGGGATGGTAGCGGTCGTTGTCCTGCCGTGCGTTTGTGACCGTAGGGAAGGCCGAGGGCGGAGACGGCGTGAGGATGGGCGGAACAGGGCGTGGCTCTGGAGGCTGGAGAATCTCCTCCTTCACGTCGCCCTCGGCCTGATTACTGAGAGAGAACAGAGAAAACATGATTACTGAGAGACAAGAAACATGTGGTGCACCTCCACGGAGTCATCCAGGACACCCGTTTATGTGGAAAACACAGCAGATGACATGAAATACACGTGTCCCTGCAGCACAGCTGTATCTGCAGCAATAACCAACAATACATTGTGTGGCTCAAAATTATACATTTTTCTTTTATGCCAAAAATCATTAGGATATTAAGATCATGTTCCATGAAGATATTTAGTAAATTTCCTACCGTAAATATATCAAAACTTCATTTTTGATTAGTAATATGCATTGCTCAGAACTACATTTGGACAACTTGAAAGAAGATTTTCTCAGTATTTCGATGTTTTTTGCTCCCTCAGATTCCAGATTTTCATATTTATTGTCCGATCCTAACTAACCATACATCAATGGAAAGATTATTTATTCAGCCTTCAGATGATGTATAAATTAATTTACACACTTACGACTGGTTTTGTGGTTCAGGGTCACATATTCTCTAAATATTAATACTCCAATACTACATATGTGGCCTGTGCTGGCAAAATGAATGTGAATGCGCACTGGATCATTTTCAGCTACACGCAAAAAAAAAACAAAACAAAAAAAAAAAACCAACTGAAATTCGATTTTAGTCAAGTTTTCACAAAAATTAGTTCATTAAGGCCTCATCTAGAGATCCCAGTGCTCCAAATAGTAATTAAACATCTAAAATGATCTTTATATGTACATTTTCTGAGAGGAGTACCTTTTCTCCACTCGCTTCGGAAGCACACAATCACAATAAATATACACTGAATTACAATATTTAAGTATTCACACAAACATAATCTGCTATGTCTTAAGTGAACATTTGGGGAACTGTTGAGGATAAACATCTGATGTGTAACATTATATTAGATCTGTGCATCACAACAGGTCTTAATGTATACAGGCCGTCTGTCGCATTAATGTTAATCTAACCATAAAAGAAAAGAGGGAATCCCTCGCTGCTCTTGATTGAACTGCTTTTGTAGTTTTGAAACATTTGAATTCGTGCCGAATGAGAGAGATGGGCATCAGTTTCACCTTTAATTTGTTTTGAGATTGACATTTTTATAAGCACATCAATCATATCCTTAAGTTTAGAGGATTTGTTGTGGAGAGAAACTAATAACTGTGTTTATTATGTTTGTAAACATTTTGATTTACCGGCATTTTAGTCTATACATCATTTCTGAATGTAGCCTAATAAAGTGCGACGCGACGCAGCCTGTGATTTTTCCCTCAGAACGCAATTTTATACAAGTAGCGTTTAAAAAAAAAAAAAAAAACAACTTCAATGTCTTTAAAGCATTAATACATTTTTTTTCTTTTGTTTAGTAGCTTACATTTATGCAAATCTAGAAAAGATGATGCTGGCTGTGACTAAGCGCAGCGAGTTAAGATACCATCTCTTTCTTTTTCTTTTTGTGTAAAGAAAACACTGTATTATTATTATTATTACTATTATGATTATTATTAGGCTATTATCATCATCATCATCATCATCATCATCATCATCATCATCATTATTATTAGGCTATTATCATCATCATCATCATCATCATCATCATCATTATTATTATTATTATTATATAACAGTTAAAAAAAAATAACGTTATTAATCATTATTTTTTCTACTCGAACCAGTTTCGGAACGGTAATAATAAAGAGGAACGCAGGAACAGAAACGATAACATATGGATTCTGCTCGGAGTGAACCGATTGACTTTTATTTTGTTTTCAAACCCTGGAAAATATGCTTAATGTGAATGAGTTTGTCAGCACAGGTCATATATACTCTAGACTCTAAAATAAATAAGATGGCACTGATAAACATGTACACGCTGTGAAACTAGTACGTTTCTTTATTCGGTGCGGTTGGAGGTTGGAGGTTGGTGAGACTCTGGAGGCGTGTACCGAGGGGGCGGAGTCTTACCTGCGGATGCGGGGCGGTTTGGGAGGGGGCGTGTCCCATCTCTCCTCATCTGAATTCTGACCGGGTTTTTCCGGGCTGCCCTCTTCCTGCAGTGTGTGTGTGTGTGTGTGTGTGTGTGTGTGTGTGTGTGTGTGTGAGAACAAAGACAAACCAAACACGTGAATGTAAAACACTAGAACTTCTATATTACAAACAGATAAGTGGAAAATAGAGGAGAAAAGGACAGAATGAAGATATTACAGCCTCAAACTGACACTTACAGTCCGTGTGTGTGTGTGTGTGTGTGTGTGTGTGTGTGTGTGTGTGTGTGTGTGTGTGTGTGTTTGTGACAAATGAGGACATAGATGTGTATAATGTCAAGGGTATGACAGGTATTACAAGGAGAAGGTGACTTTTCAGGACATTACTCCATGTCCTCACTTTTCAAAACGCTTATAAATCAGACAGAATGGAGTGTATTGAGAATCTGAAATAGCAGAAAGTCTCCTGTAAGGGGTAGGTTTAGGTGTAGGGTAGGTGTAGGACAATAGCACATATAGTAAGGACAGTATAAAAACCATTACACCTATGGAGAGTCCCCACTTTTCACTAAAACAAACGTGTGTGTGTGTGTGTGTGTGTGTGTGTGTGTGTGTAGTCAGACCGCATTGTGTCAGTATATCAGGCTTTTCAAACAGGAAGTAAAGCATCATTGTTTCTATTGTTCATTGTTCAAATTCTCTCAACTGCCATTCCTGTCTTTCTAGAAGAGATCTAATCCAGGGCAGCTCATCGTGTGTGTGTGTGTGTGTGTGTGTGTGTGTGTGTGTGTGTGTGTGGTCTTACCATCCCGTCTGTGAGCTCAGAGTTTGTTGGACTCTCCAAAAGCTTCAGCTGTTTCTCAAAGAGCTGTGCAATCGCTCGATGAACCAGCTCGTACTGCTCCTGACACACAGAGACACAGGAGGCTAGTGAATCAACCCTGCTCTGGTTTGTAATGTCTGTTATTCTGCTACAGAGTCTATAGTGTGTGTTTTGCGTAGTTTACTTTGGTCTGAACTGCTGAATGCCGCTGTGTCCTCATCTCCTGAATCAGCTGGAAAACGTTAAAATCTTCAGGAATTCTCTGCAAAATGACACACAATGATGCCAGTCCTTCAGTGGTTAGATTGTACGTGTGCGTGAGAAAGAGTGTGTGTATTAGTGTTAGTGTGTGTGCGCGTGCGTGCGAGTGCGTGTGTGAATTAGTGTTAGCGTGTGTGTGTGTGCGCGCGCGAGCGAGTGTGTGCATGCGTGTGAGTGTGAGCGCGCGTGTGAGAGAGAGTGTGTGTATTAGTGTTAGTGTGTGTGCGCGTGCGCGCGAGTGCGTGTGTGAATTAGTGTTAGCGTGTGTGTGTGTGCATGCGTGTGAGTGTGAGCGCGCGTGTGAGAGAGAGTGTGTGTATTAGTGTTAGTGTGTGTGCGCGTGCGTGCGAGTGCGTGTGTGAATTAGTGTTAGTGTGTGTGTGTGCGCGCGCGAGCGAGTGTGTGCATGTGCGTGCAAGTGTGAGAGAGAGTGTGTGTATTAGTGTTAGCGTGTGTGTGTGTGCGCGCGCGCGCGCGAGTGAGTGTGTGCATGCCTGTGAGTGTGAGCGCGCGTGTGAGTGAGAGTGTGTGTATTAGTGTTAGTGTGTGCGCGTGTGAATTAGTGTTAGTGTGTGTGTGTGTGTGCGTGCATGTGCGTGCGTGTGTGTGTGCGCGCGTGAGCGTGTGCATGTGCGTGTGTGTGTGTGTGTGTGTGTGTGTGTGTGTGTGTGTGTGTGTGTGTGTGTGTGTGTGTTTGAGTGAGTGTTACCCCAGCTTTCAGGAGGTTCCACGTGTAGTCGATTGCACAGATGGCTCCTGTGCGTCCACAGCCAGCACTGTCACACATACAGCACACACATGCAGTCAGAACACACGCTAACATCAGACAGGTTACCCACTCATTTCCTATGAACCAGTAAACATGTTAAACCATCAGAAAGCCCTGCAGCATCACACCGTCCTCCATCACACAGCATTAAACCTCTTCCTCAGTCTTGCCTTTTTGCACATTTCTGGCTAATTTCTCCATGATGCATCTGTACAGTAACGGCCAGCGGACACATACACACCTCGTTTCTCTGCATCTTCCACACTGACCCTCTTTATCATGAGCTGTTCTCATATCCATAATAATGGTCTAATCTCACTGTGAATCTAATTCCACAGCACACCAACACAAACACGGCAGAAGCTCTGAGGCTCGTGCTAAATGAACACCCATAAACCCCAGACTGAACCTGAACCTCAGCGGTGATGATTGGCCATCAAGATAAAGCCGGAGAACGTCAGTGCTAGCGTTCAGTCGTGCTGCTAACACGTCATGATCGTCGAGGCTCACGGGACAGAAGATCAGACGTGAGGTCAGGAAGAGCAGATCTCATACCTGCAGTGGACACAGATGGGAACGTCGTCGTGCTCCTGATACTCCCTCATCAGAGCGATCATGTCCAGTATGGAATCGAAGGATGACGGGACGTCGTGATCGGGCCAGTTCACGTAATGGAACTGCGTCACTCGCCGGGTTTCCTGACGGACCAGAGAGAAACAGACTGATGTTAAAAACTGTCCCGCTACAACAGACGGACAGACAGAAATAAAGACTCACATGATCAAACTCCACTGTGAGCGTGCGGATGAAATAATCCGTCCGCGGCTGCTCAGACTCCTGAAAAAAAAAAACAAGCCCACATCAGACACTGAATACAGCTGAAGAGTTCTGAGGTTAGTCAAGTACAGCTGTTATTTACTTAATCAGATCTGCTTGATACATTTGATATGGTTTGTGTTTTTTGTGACACGAGTAAAGAGCAGTGGCACACAAATCTGCAAACATGAATCATGAAAGGACATAACAGGGACTAAATCTGTTAACAAACAAACAAAAGATTCATGTTTGCACATTTAAACATAACATGGCCATAAACAGGACCAATGAAAGGCTGAGATATACTGGAGTAAAACTAGAGTAAATCTGGTGAAACTAAAGAGAAAACAGATCCTTCTTATTCCCACATTTACCCCCCGGTTTCACAGACAAGGCTTAAGCGTAGTTCAGACTAAAATGTAGGTCTGAGCCGTTTCAACCGAAAGAAACTTGCACTGAAGGATCTTCAATATATCAGTGCCTTTCTAGGGCTGGGTGAGATGACCAAAACCTTATATCACGATATGAGCAATGTCTTATCACAATAACGACATATATCACCATATAGTTACTTTTTTCTTTTGAAAAGGTTTTTATAATATTATTAAAATCTTTAATAACATAGAATTTTCATAATCCTTGTCACCAATGTCAAAATCAAACTAATACAAGCCTAAAAAGAGACAAAAAAAAAAAAAAGCTCACTGTAGATAAATAAACAGTCAGTGATGAAATAAGGATAAGAAACTAATTGCAAGCAATAGGACAAAAAAAAAACAATAAATAAGAAACGCTACATACATTGTGTAAATGAATTCGTCTTCACTGTGTTAATTATATCTGTCTATCTATCTATCTATCTAGACAGAATTAACACGTGTATTATGTATAGATTCTACACATTATATATACACATATACATACATGTATACATATGTACACATACACATGTGTGTGTCCCTGGACCACAAAACCAGTCTTAAGTCGCTGGGGTATATTTGTAGCAATAGCCAAACATGCATTGTATGGGTCAAAATTATTGATTTTTCTTTTATGCCAAAAATCATTAGTATATTAAATAAACATCATGTTCCATGAAGATATTTTGTAAATCTACTTCTGTAAATATATAAAAACTTCATTTTTGCTTAGTAATATGCATTGCTAAGAACTTCATTTGGACAACTTTAAAGGTGATTTTCTCAATATTTAGATTTTTTTGCTCCCTCAGATTCCAGATTTTCAAATAGTTGCATCTCAGACAAATATTGTCCAACAAACCATACATCAATGGAAACATTATTTATTCAGATGATGTATAAATATCAATTTCGAAAAATTGACACTTAAGACCGGTTTTGTGGTCCAGAGTCACGTATATACAAATTATCATTATTATTATTTTTTAATTTCTTCTTCTTAAAGTTACAAAGTTGATTTAGTCAAGAGCAGTGAGAGATTTTCTATCACTGTTGTTTGATTAATATGAATGGCAGACAGGACGAATGTTGGACAGCTTCCCCTTTAAGACCAAAAGTCTGGATCCAATATACTGTTACATATGGATTTTCTTTTTCAGCGGTTTACTCTCTCTTAAGACCTAAATCACTGTGTTTATGAGGATACTTGCAAAGATGGGGATTCTGACGCATATAAGTGCGTTTATGTAACGCTCTTACACAGAAACGGAGATGGCGCATGCATATAGCTCTGTTGTTTGTGTTTCAACAGCTTAAAATCGGTTGTTTTAAAACGGCAGTGCTTAAAACACGTGTCCATGCTACAGATGTAGTCCCTTGTTTAGGAACAAGCTCCCGGCTGGTCGTTCTCCTGCTCGGAGCCCCGTGGTGGTGTGTAAGATTGCAGGCATCCAAATGATGAAAAAGAATTACCGTAAACAATGTATTTTGCGACACCATGAAATAAACGATAGAGCATAATATGAAACAAACGTTTTTTTCATCCTTCTGATATATATAGTCATATCGCACAGCCCTACTCAAGATGCACACTGGTGATGTTTTTTTCTAAGGCACATTTATAAAAAAATTACTTAAATGTCCTAATTGAACTATGGCCTAATCCTGGCTTAGACTAAGCCCTGTGAGTGAAACAAGTTCTTTAGACCATGTCTGAAGATGTCTAATTCAGTGCACTTCAGCTGTTCACACAGTCATCTGCTTCACTTGTGACTGAGAACAATCTGATTTAAGCCACATCGAGTTTCAGTGTGAATGCGCTTCACATCCCATCATGAACAATAATGTCTGTCGTCACGGCCACAGGCTCAACGTGCTTCTCTCGAGCTCATGTGACGAGAGAGAGTGGTGCATGCTGGGAAGTGAACCAGGGACTCACACAGGAGATCTTGAAGGGGCCAAAGGTCACAGGCTCGTCTCCAAACAGCGGGAAGTAACGCTCACACTTTTTCTGCAGAAGAAAGCGAGCGAAGAATGTGTTTGAGTCCGTGAGGCGAAGCTTTTTTACGACTAAAGCACAGAATCAACATTGAAATCACTCTTACCCGCCCCATCTCAAACTCTCGACACGCCATCACGATGACCTGCGCAACAGAAGTCATGCGTCACTTACAAGAACACACACACACTCACGCGCACACACTCACACTCACTCTCTCTCTCATATACACACACACACACACACACACTGCAGTCTCTCTGTGGCAGCAGATTCACTCACCGTGACCTTGTACTCCCAGATCATCCTCCAGAAGTCCAGCACAGTGTTGGGCAGCGGCCCCTGAGTGGCGATGTAGGCCTCCGGCCTGCCAATGCCCTGAGCACACACACACACACACACACACACACACACACAGGATCACATCTGATCTAACACACGGCTTACAGTCCTGACAGAATCATCAGACTGTTTAAATGAGACTCTAGTTGATGGTTTACTGTGTGCCACAGCAAGAAGACAGAACACACACTTGAGTTCAAGAGTCAAGAAGCCAACAGTCCTGCGTGAGTTTTGGGGAGTGTAATTATGATCTCACTGATATGCGTGTATGTATTCTTATACACAGACACACACAGACTCTACAGAGACAGGAAAGGCCACAGAAAAGCACAGGAAGTCTTCAGTACCTTGATGAAGTTTGCATTGATGTAGTCAGTGTCCTGGTTGGATGTTTTTAACGTCACCTTCACACGACTGTGGTCGACTGACGAGCAAGAGAAACACACCATCATGTCAGCAGATACACAAATACTCACACACACTCTCTCAATCACACACACACACACACACACACACACCAGATCAGACTTCATGAACAAACATCAGTCACATGACCTCTGACGCTCTCAGGCCTGTCATTCATAACTAATACTTCAGTCACATGACAGGATGGGCTAGCGTGAGCGTTAGGTTAGTGCTGGATGTGTCGTTTACTCACATGGCAGAATGTCTTTATATCGGTTTTTCTTCACGTTTTCCTCCTGCTCTCCAACATTAGTGGGGTAGATCTTCTCTGTTCTATATTTGGTTGATAATCGACGTAATCTCTGTAAAAGACGCACAGAAACAGCCTTAAGAGCAAAGAAAGATAACATTTAGACACAGACATTCGCATCAGAAATACATCCAACAAACAGCTAGTCATTCAGATCTCTACGTCCCTGCGGCTCTGATTCCACCCGACATACACACACACATACACACACACACACACACACGATCAGGATCAGGTCACGTGATCCTCCATATGTACTTTCAGTGAACACAAACCACTTTAGACAGCGTTCACACCTGTGTTTAGTGCTGGTCAGTGATGGAGGGTAATGTCAGACTCTTGTTCTGCTGGCTGTGCAGATAACGTGCTTATATCTGCAGTACGACCCATAATGCTTTAGCACCAGACATCCATCGACTGCAGGAGGAACGTGTGCAAACAGAGCAGATCAGCTGCAGGATTGGACCATCAGTCCTTTATTAGTCTATGTGAGAACACCATGTTTCTGAATGTGATAGTATGTGTTTTTGTGTGTTCATTTACACCAGAACAGTGACCACACACACACTTTGTTACACTACATGAATCAGGCCATCTCACAGACAGATCCTCACAGTCCTGGCCCTGCCTCTGACTCCTGAACAAGCTCTCACAGAAACCTGTGCAAAACCCCAGATTTAGACAGAAAGGTGATTATCCCGAGTCAACCATCACACACTCTCTCCCTCCAGCCGCTCTTCTGCTGCTGCTCCGGGTCAACAGGGCAGATATGAAGGTTTGGAGAGCACTGATGATGTACAGCTGCTTCATCTGGATGTTTGTGTGAAAGTCTCGAGCTACAACAGTCACACAACGGATATTCGTACCAAGCAGATTTATTCCTGCCAATAAACCACTAGTTGACTTGTGCGACACGTTCAGACATCACGTCTGTGTCTTTCTCCTCCTCCATGTGGCTCATCAAACACAGGAAGCTGCGTGCGCGCGCACGTGCGTGTGTGTGTGTGTGTGTGTGTGTGTGTGTGTGTGTGTGTGTGTGTGTGTGTGGGCTGTAATACTTCCTTTCCTGCCAGTGTTGGGGAGGAACAATGGCCGACATGACACAGTTCTGCTGCGCGCTCCTCTCATTGGTCCATTTCCTGGTCCACCCCGTCAGAGCCAACGCCCACATCGCTGACAGACACATCTCACACACACAATCTTTTTCTAAATGAGCCTGTCTCTAACTTCTATTGACCTAACGTCTATAACGACTACAGACAGACCCTAAAAGTAAACTGTAAAAACATGTTTTCTTTAAGGACGTCTCTAAAGGAAGTGTTTGTCACTCGAGACACTCTGGAGACTATCTTCATCAAATCTGTAGCACATCTCACCTAAAACACACACACACAAAAACAAACCACTTCCAACTTCACGATTTCTTGGGGCACATGTTCTTCTGCACATTTGAACTTGGGACTGAAAGTTCATGAGAAGAGTGAGATGAGAGAAGGTCAGGCTGATCACTGATCAAGTGCCATCATGACAGACATCACTAAACCCTCAGTCCTGCCACAACTAACCCACCCGCCCTCTCTCTCGTCTCAGTGTTTGATCTGCTGTGATGTTCACACAAACTGAAGTGCAGTGACCGGTGACCTCTGACCTCACACTGAGCCTGATGAAGGTCAGTTCACACACAGACCAGTGAAGGGGTTTATGTGACCGAGTAAGCATCCTGAACCTGTGACGCTCTGCTGAAGCGTGATGTGTTCGGTCCTCTCTCTCTGATGTCATGTACTCTTGTGACACACGGATCCGTTTGGAAAGAGTCTGAAAGTTTTTCTGTCACTGGTCATCAGACGTGTAAATCAGCACCTTCAGAGAGTGTGTGTGTGTGTGTGTGTGTGTGTGTGTGTGTGTGAGACCACAGGAAACACCTGGTCATAGAGAAATCCACCACTTCTGAAGACCTGCGGCCAATTCAGAGCACAAGACCATTTACCCCACACACACACGATTCAGGCATTATTCTCTTTGAACTATCTGGTTAAAGAAAGTTCTGTTGGAAGTGCATTATACATGAAGTTCAACATGGTGCAAACCAGGGCTCTGAACCGGTTCAAGGAACGAAAACAAAAAACGGAAACGAACGAAATTTTGACTGGAACAGAAGCGGAAACAGAACCTGATTTAAATTTTATAGTTCCGAACAGAATCAAAAATTTGAAATGGCCATTAACCGGTTAATAACGTTATTTTATGGTTCCATATAGTATTTGAAATTTGCTGTCAACCAATCACGAATTCAGTGCGGCCTACGCAAATGTGGCGCTGGCGCGTCCAGCGAGTGAAATGCTGCGCGCTCAGCGTGACCCCCGCCTCGCTGTGCTGATGTAAGCTAGCCGAGGATGATGTTTGACGTTGATGAAAGCACAAAGCCTATAATAAATAATATTTTATTATCCAGATACGTCGCGAATATGGAAACATTTGAATTCGTGCCGAATGAGAGAGATGGGCATCAGTTTCCCCTTTAATTTGTTTTGAGATTGACATTTTTATAAGCACATCAATCATATCCTTAAGTTTAGAGGATTTGTTGTGGAGAGAAACTAATAACTGTGTTTATTATGTTTGTAAACATTTTGATTTACCGGCATTTTAGTCTATACATCATTTCTGAATGTAGCCTAATAAAGTGCGACGCAACGCGACTTAGCCTGTGATTTTTCCCTCAGAACGCAATTTTATACAAGTAGCGTTTAAAAAAAACGAAAAAAAAAACTTCAATGTCTTTAAAGC
Organism: Acrossocheilus fasciatus; assembly: GCA_036784905.1. Lineage (NCBI taxonomy): Eukaryota > Metazoa > Chordata > Actinopteri > Cypriniformes > Cyprinidae > Acrossocheilus > Acrossocheilus fasciatus. The sequence goes on from CM071941.1 coordinate 116,130, forward strand.
TTCACTAATTTTTTTTTCTTTTGTTTAGTAGCTTACATTTATGCAAATCTAGAAAAGATGATGCTGGCTGTGACTAAGCGCAGCGAGTTAAGATACCATCTCTTTCTTTTTCTTTTTGTGTAAAGAAAACACTGTATTATTATTATTATTATTATCCGTTACTTTTTCTACTCGAACCGGTTTCGGAACGGTAATAATAAAGAGGAACGCAGGAACAGAAACGATAAAATATTGATTTTATCAATACTTTTACTTTTTTCCGTTTTCAAGCCCTGTGCAAAGCATGGTTTTAACAAATTAAATATCAGAAAAGATGTGTGAAATATGAAGGCAAATATTGTAACATCAGTATCGTAATTAAACATATCCTGTCTGTTCAAAAATAACAAAATTAGAAAAATGCTAAATATTTTTAGCCAGAATGTAGACATTCAGGTTGAGGTCAACTCAAAGTGTCAAGATGATTCGATCTCAGAATGACTGACCGTAGAACCAGAGACTGCTCACATCTACTGCTAGCATTGCTGGATTAGCAACATGTTTGCTAATGTTTTTATTCAAAACCATGATTCACTATTCACAGAAAAAAAATTAAATTGTGGCAAATAAGACACACTATCAGAGACACACACAAATATATGAAAGCTCCCATAAAAGTGGCATTACAGCAAAAATCACACACAAATAGAGAACGTAACACACAAATAGAGAACATAACACAAATAGAGAACGTCACACACACGAATAGAGAACGTCACACAAATAGAGAACGTCACACAAATAGAGAACGTCACACAAATAGAGAACGTCACACACACGAATAGAGAACGTCACACACACGAATAGAGAACGTCACACACACGAATAGAGAACGTCACACACACACACGAATAGAGAACGTCACACACACACACGAATAGAGAACGTCACACACACACACGAATAGAGAACGTCACACACACACACACGAATAGAGAACGTCACACACACACGAATAGAGAACGTCACACACACGAATAGAGAACGTCACACACACACGAATAGAGAACGTCACACGCACAAATAGAGAACGTCACACGCACAAATAGAGAACGTCACACGCACAAATAGAGAACGTCACACGCACAAATAGAGAACGTCACGTCACACACAAATAGAGAACGTCACACGCACAAATAGAGAACGTCACACGCACAAATAGAGAACGTCACGTCACACACAAATAGAGAACGTCACACACAAATAGAGAACGTCACACACAAATAGAGAACGTCACACACAAATAGAGAACGTCACACACAAATAGAGAACGTCACACACACACAAATAGAGAACGTCACACACACAAATAGAGAACGTCACACACACAAATAGAGAACGTCACACACACAAATAGAGAACGTCACACACAAATAGAGAACGTCACACACACACACAAATAGAGAACGTCACACACACACACAAATAGAGAACGTCACACACACACACAAATAGAGAACGTCACACACACACAAATAGAGAACGTCACACACACACAAATAGAGAACGTCACACACACAAATAGAGAACGTAACGTCACACACACACACAGAGAACGTAACGTCACACACACACACAGAGAACGTAACGTCACACACACACACAGAGAACGTAACATGCACGAATAGAGAACGTCACACACACACAAATAGAGAACGTCACACACACACAAATAGAGAACGTCACACACACACAAATAGAGAACGTCACACACACACAAATAGAGAACGTCACACACACACAAATAGAGAACGTCACACACACACAAATAGAGAACGTCACACACACACAAATAGAGAACGTCACACACACACACAAATAGAGAACGTCACACACACACACAAATAGAGAACGTAACGTCACACACACACACAGAGAACGTAACGTCACACACACACACAGAGAACGTAACATGCACGAATAGAGAACGTCACACACACGAATAGAGAACGTCACACACACACAAATAGAGAACGTCACACACACACAAATAGAGAACGTCACACACACACAAATAGAGAACGTCACACACACACAAATAGAGAACGTCACACACACACAAATAGAGAACGTCACACACACACAAATAGAGAACGTCACACACACACAAATAGAGAACGTCACACACACACACAAAGAGAGAACGTCACACACACACACAAAGAGAGAACGTCACACACACACACACACACACAAATAGAGAACGTAACACACAAATAGAGAACGTCACACACACACACACACACAAATAGAGAACGTAACACACAAATAGAGAACGTCACACACACACAAATAGAGAACGTCACACACACAAATAGAGAACGTAACACACAAATAGAGAACGTCACACACACACACAAATAGAGAACGTCACACACACACAAATAGAGAACGTCACACACACACACAAATAGAGAACGTAACGTCACACACACACACACACACACACAGAGAACGTAACATGCACGAATAGAGAACGTCACACACACAAATAGAGAACGTCACACACACAAATAGAGAACGTCACACACACAAATAGAGAACGTCACACACACACACAAATAGAGAACGTCACACACACACACAAATAGAGAACGTCACACACACACACACAAATAGAGAACGTCACACACACACACAAATAGAGAACGTCACACACACACACAAATAGAGAACGTCACACACACACACACAAATAGAGAACGTCACACACACACACACAAATAGAGAACGTCACACACACACAAATAGAGAACGTCACACACACACAAATAGAGAACGTCACACACACACAAAGAGAACGTCACACACACAAATAGAGAACGTCACACACACAAATAGAGAACGTCACACACACAAATAGAGAACGTCACACACACACACACACACAAATAGAGAACGTAACACAAATAGAGAACGTCACACACACAAATAGAGAACGTAACGTCACACACACACACACAGAGAACGTAACACACAAATAGAGAACGTCACACACACACACAAATAGAGAACGTAACACAAATAGAGAACGTCACACACACACACACACACAAATAGAGAACGTAACACAAATAGAGAACGTCACACACACAAATAGAGAACGTAACGTCACACACACACACACAGAGAACGTAACACACAAATAGAGAACGTCACACACACACACAAATAGAGAACGTAACACAAATAGAGAACGTCACACACACAAATAGAGAACGTCACACACACACAAATAGAGAACGTCACACACACACAAATAGAGAACGTCACACACACACACACAAATAGAGAACGTCACACACACACACACAAATAGAGAACGTCACACACACACACAAATAGAGAACGTCACACACACACACAAATAGAGAACGTCACACACACACACACAAATAGAGAACGTCACACACACACAAATAGAGAACGTCACACACACACAAATAGAGAACGTCACACACACACAAAGAGAACGTCACACACACAAATAGAGAACGTCACACACACAAATAGAGAACGTCACACACACAAATAGAGAACGTCACACACACACACACACACAAATAGAGAACGTAACACAAATAGAGAACGTCACACACACAAATAGAGAACGTAACGTCACACACACACACACAGAGAACGTAACACACAAATAGAGAACGTCACACACACACACAAATAGAGAACGTAACACAAATAGAGAACGTCACACACACACACACACACAAATAGAGAACGTAACACAAATAGAGAACGTCACACACACAAATAGAGAACGTAACGTCACACACAAATGGAGAACGTCACACACACACACAAATGGAGAACGTCACACACACACAAATGGAGAACGTCACACACACACAAATGGAGAACGTCACACACACACAAATGGAGAACGTCACACACACACAAATGGAGAACGTCACACACACACAAATAGAGAACGTCACACACACACAAATAGAGAACGTCACACACACACAAATAGAGAACGTCACACACACAAATAGAGAACATCACACACACAAATAGAGAACGTAACGTCACACACACACACAGAGAACGTAACGTCACACACACACACAGAGAACGTAACGTCACACACACACACAGAGAACGTAACATGCACGAATAGAGAACGTCACACACACACAAATAGAGAACGTCACACACACACAAATAGAGAACGTCACACACACACAAATAGAGAACGTCACACACACACAAATAGAGAACGTCACACACACACAAATAGAGAACGTCACACACACACACAAATAGAGAACGTCACACACACACACAAATAGAGAACGTAACGTCACACACACACACAAAGAGAGAACGTCACACACACACACACACACACAAATAGAGAACGTAACACACAAATAGAGAACGTCACACACACAAATAGAGAACGTAACACACAAATAGAGAACGTCACACACAAATAGAGAACGTCACACACACACAAATAGAGAACGTCACACACACACAAATAGAGAACGTCACACACACAAATAGAGAACGTCACACACAAATAGAGAACGTAACACACAAATAGAGAACGTCACACACACACACAAATAGAGAACGTCACACACACACAAATAGAGAACGTCACACACACACACAAATAGAGAACGTAACGTCACACACACACACACACAGAGAACGTAACATGCACGAATAGAGAACGTCACACACACAAATAGAGAACGTCACACACACAAATAGAGAACGTCACACACACAAATAGAGAACGTCACACACACAAATAGAGAACGTCACACACACACACAAATAGAGAACGTCACACACACACACACAAATAGAGAACGTCACACACACACACAAATAGAGAACGTCACACACACACACAAATAGAGAACGTCACACACACACACAAATAGAGAACGTCACACACACACACACAAATAGAGAACGTCACACACACACACACAAATAGAGAACGTCACACACACACAAATAGAGAACGTCACACACACACAAATAGAGAACGTCACACACACACAAATAGAGAACGTCACACACACACAAAGAGAACGTCACACACACAAATAGAGAACGTCACACACACAAATAGAGAACGTCACACACACAAATAGAGAACGTCACACACACACACACACACAAATAGAGAACGTAACACAAATAGAGAACGTCACACACACAAATAGAGAACGTAACGTCACACACACACACACAGAGAACGTAACACACAAATAGAGAACGTCACACACACACACAAATAGAGAACGTAACACAAATAGAGAACGTCACACACACACACACACACAAATAGAGAACGTAACACAAATAGAGAACGTCACACACACAAATAGAGAACGTAACGTCACACACACACACACAGAGAACGTAACACACAAATAGAGAACGTCACACACACACACAAATAGAGAACGTAACACAAATAGAGAACGTCACACACACAAATAGAGAACGTCACACACACACAAATAGAGAACGTCACACACACACAAATAGAGAACGTCACACACACACAAATAGAGAACGTCACACACACACAAATAGAGAACGTCACACACACACAAATAGAGAACGTCACACACACACAAATGGAGAACGTCACACACACACAAATGGAGAACGTCACACACACACACAAATGGAGAACGTCACACACACACACAAATGGAGAACGTCACACACACACAAATGGAGAACGTCACACACACACAAATGGAGAACGTCACACACACACAAATGGAGAACGTCACACACACACAAATAGAGAACGTCACACACACACAAATAGAGAACGTCACACACACACAAATAGAGAACGTCACACACACACAAATAGAGAACGTCACACACACACAAATAGAGAACGTCACACACACACAAATAGAGAACGTCACACACACACAAATAGAGAACGTCACACACACACAAATAGAGAACGTAACACACAAATAGAGAACGTAACACACAAATAGAGAACGTAACACACAAATAGAGAACGTAACACACAAATAGAGAACGTCACACACAAATAGAGAACGTAACGTCACACACAAATAGAGAACGTCACACACACACAAATAGAGAACGTCACACACACACAAATAGAGAACGTCACACACACACACAAATAGAGAACGTCACACACACACAAATAGAGAACGTCACACACACACAAATAGAGAACGTCACACACACACAAAGAGAGAACGTCACACACACACAAAGAGAGAACGTCACACACACACAAAGAGAGAACGTCACACACACACAAAGAGAGAACGTCACACACACAAAGAGAGAACGTCACACACACACACACACACACACACACACAAATAGAGAACGTAACACACAAATAGAGAACGTCACACACACACACACACAAATAGAGAACGTAACACACAAATAGAGAACGTCACACACACACAAATAGAGAACGTCACACACACACAAATAGAGAACGTCACACACAAATAGAGAACGTCACACACACACACAAATAGAGAACGTAACGTCACACACACACACACACACAGAGAACGTAACATGCACGAATAGAGAACGTCACACACACAAATAGAGAACGTCACTTACACAAATAGAGGAGAACGTCACACACACACACAAATAGAGGAGAACGTCACACACACACACAAATAGAGAACGTCACACACACACACAAATAGAGAACGTCACACACACACACAAATAGAGAACGTCACACACACACACAAATAGAGAACGTCACACACACACACAAATAGAGAACGTCACACACACACACAAATAGAGAACGTCACACACACACACAAATAGAGAACGTCACACACACACACAAATAGAGAACGTCACACACACACACAAATAGAGAACGTCACACACACACACAAATAGAGAACGTCACACACACACAAATAGAGAACGTCACACACACACAAATAGAGAACGTCACACACACACAAATAGAGAACGTCACACACAAATAGAGAACGTAACACACAAATAGAGAACGTCACACACACACACACACACACAAATAGAGAACGTAACACAAATAGAGAACGTCACACACACACAAATAGAGAACGTCACACACACACACACAAATAGAGAACGTCACACACACACACACACACAAATAGAGAACGTCACACACACACAAATAGAGAACGTCACACACACACACACACACAAATAGAGAACGTCACACACACACACACACACAAATAGAGAACGTCACACACACACACACAAATAGAGAACGTCACACACACACAAATAGAGAACGTCACACACACAAATAGAGAACGTCACACACACACACACACACAAATAGAGAACGTCACACACACACACACACACAAATAGAGAACGTCACACACACACACACACACACAAATAGAGAACGTCACACACACACACACACACAAATAGAGAACGTCACACACACACACACACAAATAGAGAACGTCACACACACACACACACAAATAGAGAACGTCACACACACACACACAAATAGAGAACGTCACACACACACACACAAATAGAGAACGTCACACACACACACACAAATAGAGAACGTCACACACACACACACACAAATAGAGAACGTCACACACACACAAAAATAGAGAACGTCACACACACACAAAAATAGAGAACGTCACACACACACACAAATAGAGAACGTAACACACAAATAGAGAACGTAACAAATAGAGAACGTAACAAATAGAGAACGTAAGACACAAATAGAGAACGTAACGTCACACACACAAATAGAGAACGTAACACACAAATAGAGAACGTAACACACAAATAGAGAACGTAACACACAAATAGAGAACGTAACGTCACACACACACAAATAGAGAACGTAACAAATAGAGAACGTAACACAAATAGAGAACGTAACACAAATAGAGAACGTAACACAAATAGAGAACGTAACACAAATAGAGAACGTAACACACAAATAGAGAACGTAACGTCACACACACACACAAATAGAGAACGTAACAAATAGAGAACGTAACACAAATAGAGAACGTAACGCACAAATAGAGAACGTAACGCGCACAAATAGAGAACGTAACGTCACACACACACACAGAGAGAGAACGTAACACACAAATAGAGAACGTAACGTCACACACAAATAGAGAACGTAACACACAAATAGAGAACGTAACAAATAGAGAACGTAACGTCTCACACACACACACACACACACACACACACAAATAGAGAACGTAACAAATAGCGAACGTAACACAAATAGCGAACGTAACACAAATAGCGAACGTAACACACACACACAAATAGAGAACGTAACACACAAATAGCGAACGTAACACAAATAGAGAACGTAACACGCACAAATAGAGAACGTAACGTCACACACACACACACACACACACACACACACAAATAGAGAACGTAACACACACAAATAGAGAACGTAACACACACAAATAGAGAACGTAACACACACAAATAGAGAACGTAACACACACAAATAGAGAACGTAACACACACAAATAGAGAACGTAACACACACACAAATAGAGAACGTAACACACACACAAATAGAGAACGTAACAGAGTCATTAATGAACAGGAAAACAGGACAGAGGGATGAACACACAGTCGTTTCTCACTGGTAGTATTTTTACACAAAACAGGATGTGGATGTCAAGGTCAGAAGCCACACACACACACACATCTGCTGTGTTTTAATGGGACGGTGACGTTCACAGTAATCACAATCCCATCCCAGCAGTCTTTGCTACA
>CM071941.1:130000-157500 GCA_036784905.1 Acrossocheilus fasciatus
GTGGCTGCTGCTGCTGCTGAACTCGACCGACTGAGATACAACATTTGTTTCATTTATATTAGTTATGTATTGTGAATAAATAGTTATGGAATACATACAACATTTGCAGATTAAGAATCATTTGTCACGTCGCAGGATTAGATTGAACTGCTGCTGTATTTTGTGTCGCTGTGAAGAGCCGAGACGTCTCACGCCTGGACCAGCGGTCATACACACTCGTTATCACCAAAGAAACTTACTGCCTGTAAATCTCTGTACAGTGACCACACACACACACACACACACACACACACAGAATACTGCAGCTGTGATTAGATCAAATCGCCATAATCTGTGATGATTTATTAACATCATCGGGTCACGGCTGTCTCAAGAGTCTGCAGATGTTTTGAGCTTCAGACGGTATTGTGATCGTCTGTATTTCGGCTGGCTGTACCTCGGAAACTGTTCAAGCTTGATGTTGTTGGACTGACAGATTCCTGCGCCGTCAGATGATGTGATGAATGAACAGACTCACAGTCGTCGCTGCTGTGGCTTTATTCTGTACTGAGTTTCCCTTCAGCAGTCTGGCTTCAGCTACAGAGAAAACATCTGCTGGCAATAAGAGATTCAATCTCCATTACAACAGCAGCACATGGACGTATTTACAAGATCAAAACACACATTAAACCACATTATTGAAACTCAAATGTACAAAACTCATTTAAGAGTCAAATTTCTCTTAAAAAAGAAAAGAAAAGACAAAGGAACAGAAATACAGGAATGTTTGCTCTCTGTAGAAACACTGAAGTGTGTTCGTGTACAAACGTCTTCATACAGCGCTGGCCAGTAGTGTGTGTCTATCAACTTACATTTACACACATTCATCCAGCTATTAATTGTAATAATCCAGTGAGATTTTTCTTCTGGAGTTAGTCTCAGTTCGTTCTGGTTCTTCATGTCACTTCACATCTCAGAAATATCACTGGATTATTACAATTAACAGCTAAAGGAATGTGTGGAAATGTAAACTGATATTTCCTCCCGACACACTCCAGCAAAAGATAGAAATAACAGACTTAAAACCATTTTTATCTGCTGAAAATACTAGTGTACTAATCATTTTGGCCACCGCTGTGTGTGTGTCTGTGTGTGTGTGTGTGTGTGTGTGTGTGTGTGTGTGTGTGTGTGTGTGTCTGTGTGTGTGTGTGTGTGTGTGTCTCAGTGTGTGTGTGTGTGTGTGTGTGTGTGTGTCTGTGTCTGTGTCTGTGTCTGTGTCTGTGTGTGTGTGTGTCAGTGTGTGCGCTGGGGCAGGATCTGGAACCCCAGCTGGATCAGGGCTCCGGTCAGCAGTGTCCAGAGCGGCACACAGATGATCAGCAGCCGCAGGTGGGTCAGCTGCTCCAGCCGCGCGCACAGAGTCACACAGAAGCCCACCTTCATCATCAGAGCCAGCAGGTACCAGAGCTTCAGCCGCGGGTCGAGCCCGGTCCGGCAGCGGCCCGCCAGCCTCACGGCCAGCATCAGCAGCAGAGCGCCGTCAAACACCCAGACGGGCAGAAACACCAGGAACCAGCTCCAGCGGACCTTTCCGTCCAGCTTCAGAACCAGCAGGATGAGGAAGAGGAGCGTGAAGATCCAGGTGAGCAGAACCCGCTGGGCCAGAGACATCTGCACCGACTGACCACACAAGCAGAGAACACCACCACCACCATCATCATCATCATCATCATCATCATCATCATCAGCGTCATCAATCTCAATCACCGCGGATCTTCATCATCACGCGCGTGACGTCACTCACCGCACAGTCCCGCCGAAGCCCGCTGGATCATCCGTGAACTCTCATCAGAACCGTGATTAAACGACCCTCATCGCAAAACTGAGTGAATCGTTCTTCGGGTTTGTTGGGACGCGCGCTGTTGTCTGCAGCTGTCAATCACACCGGGATTCTGTTTCCGGGTTCAGCAGCGTGTCCCGGATGTGTGGAATATCGGCGTCCATAGAAACGCCGATCAGCTGACCATCGTTTCAGGAGTTGTGTAACGTTTTGACATCTGTTATTTCAGCTGGACAGGCGTTCTTGTCGCATTATGAGAGGCTAAAGAACGCGATTAGGCGCGCGGCTGAAGCGCTGCGGTCATGTGACCTGCAGAGGGCGCCAAACTCGACCGTTATTCACGCCTGCGCGCGCCTCCGCCAGTCTCTGTATCTGCGGCACACATCCCTCACGAGTCTCGCGTTTAACGGTCGTTAGGACTGGTTTCGCGCGGTTAACGGTCGTTAGGGCGGTTTTTGCGCGGTTAACGGTCGTTATTATTCAGCGTGAATGTGAAGATCGTGTGAATTCGGCTGCGCGTTTATTCCGTGCGCGCCGGTAACGCGGATCTTACAGCTGCGGGCGATCCTTCAGTAAACGCTTTGAGAGACAGCGACACTGAAATCAGCAGCGATCTTCATCTTCATCAGCAGCAGCATCTTCATCACGCCAATCTTCCGTCGGTGTGTCGAGCATGAACGACTGAAGCGGCGCGTAACGGTAAGAGATGAAGATCTGTAACTTACATGAACGATCAGCACACACACACACTACAGTCAGTCAGACACATGCACACACATGATACAGTCCAGTCAGACACACACACACACACACACACACACGATACAGTCAGTCAGTCAGTCAGACACACACACACACACCATACAGACAGACACGCACACACACACTACAGTCAGTCAGACACATGCACACACATGATACAGTCCAGTCAGACACACACACCATACAGACAGACAGACACACACACACACGATACAGTCAGTCAGACACACACACACACACACACACGATACAGTCAGTCAGACACACACACACACGATACAGTCAGTCAGACACACACACACACACACACACACACACGATACAGTCAGTCAGACACACACACACACACACACACACGATACAGTCAGTCAGACACACACACACACACACACACACACGATACAGTCAGTCAGTCAGACTCAGACACACACACACACACACACACACACACACACGATACAGTCCAGTCAGACACACACACCATACAGACAGACAGACACACACAATACAATCAGTCAGACACACACACCATACAGACAGACACACACACACACACACACACACACACACACACACACACGATACAGTCAGTCTCACACACACACGATTCAGTCAGACACACACACACCATACAGACAGGCGCACACACACAAAATACAGTCAGTCAGACACATGCACATACATGATACAGTCCAGTCAGATGCACACACACACACACAAAATACAGTCAGTCAGACGCACACACACACACACAAAATACAGTCAGTCAGACGCACACACACACACACACACACACACACGATACAGTCAGTCTCACACACACACGATTCAGTCAGACACACACACACCATACAGACAGGCGCACACACACAAAATACAGTCAGTCAGACACATGCACACACATGATACAGTCCAGTCAGATGCACACACACACACAAAATACAGTCAGTCAGACGCACACACACACACACACACACACACACACAATACAATCAGTCAGACACACACACCATACAGACAGACACGCACACACACAAAATACAGTCAGTCAGACACATGCACACACATGATACAGTCCAGTCAGACACACACACGATACAGACAGACAGGCACGCACACACACACACACGAGACAGACAGGCACGCACGCACGCACGCACACACACACACACGATCCAGTCAGTCAGACACATGCACACACATGATACAGTCCAGTCAGACACATGCACACACATGATACAGTCCAGTCAGACACACACACACACACACACGATACAGACAGACAGGCACGCACGCACGCACACACACACACACGAGACAGACAGACAGGCACGCACGCGCACACACACACACACACACACACACACACACACACACACACACACGATCCAGTCAGTCAGACACAAACCCATCATACAGACACACAGGGTTATTTATGAACGGATGGTAAGGCGCTCAGGTTCCGTTCAGACACGTTTAAACACTTGTGTTTCTGTATTTAAGTATAAAGCCCTTTCACTCAATCAGCGTTTGACAGCAGCTGATCACACACACCTGATGCTGATCTGCAATCATTGCTTCTGTTGATCTGATCAGACAAACAGCCCAGAATCCCACCGCGGTCATGAACAGGGGTCCGTTCTTGGATCATTTGGTTCTTCGAAGCTCATCCTGGGCTTGCTGTCATAGCAACGGGTCCGTAAGCTTAAACCTGCTGGCAGCAGCTTATTTCATGTAAACAGGATTAGATCGCATCTTTTTCAGCAGAATTGATACTTAAAATCTTACATTATTACAAGAGTACCCTGCTGGGCCCGGGACAATAATTTAAAATAAGAATAATTTGAAAATAATATAATAATATTACGATGTTGTGTAGTCTATAATACTATAAACACGGCCAGTTTTACTCATTGAAAGATTTATTAGTGATGAAATAATCACTTTATAATTGTATTGGAGTCTGAATCGTTCATTTGAGTGATGACAGATATTATGGGAGGGGCTTGATGGAGCAGAGATGCAGATAACTGGATCACTAAGAAACTTTAATTAATATTGACATAAAAATGTAAAGCCTGTACAAATACTAGAAATCATGAATATAAATAATTGGGAATCATGTAAAAAAAATTACAAATAAATTAAAAACAGTGCACATTTCATTTATCTATTATAACATTGATGTAGTTTAGTTCGCTCGGCTGTTTCCTTATAAAGGTCCAGAAATTTGTCAAGTTTTTCGTCAGGTGTTTTTAATGATATGATGTCATTACGTTGCTGTCTTGCCGCCAGCCAATCACTGCATTGCTGATCGTGGTTTCGAGGATCGATACAGCTGCCCTTTTCGGGGAACACGACAACACGCAGTAATCTTAGACAACTTAATCCAGATATTTTAATCGAATACGCAAATTCATTTGAAGAACCAAATTAGTGAGAGATCAGTTATCAGGATTAGAAGATCTGGAATCTTTCAAATCATCTCAGATGTAACAAGCAACGTACGAAGAACGGACCCCAGACCAGTAACAACAGAAAACATTCAGTTCTTCAGTGAATCTGTGTCCAGATGTGTGTGAGCGGCCGGGACTGAATGTGTGTGTGTGTGTGTGTGTGTGTGTGTGTGTGTATGTGTTTGGGTTTGATGAGGAGCATCTTCACACACACACACACACACACACACACACACCTTCAGTGTGTGAGAGGCCTGACTGATTGTATGAAAACACACACATGATGTCAGTAGTTCAGTGTTTGTTCTCTTGTTTACACTTGAATCAACACGTTTGATTCTCCTCTCTCTCGTCTCATCTCTCTCTCTCTCTCGTCTCATCTCTCTCTCTCTCTCTCTCTCTCTCTCTCTCTCTCTCCGCAGCTGTGTGTCTGCTTTGACCTTGAGTCGGTGTTGTGTTCTCGCTCATGTCAGTCGCTCGGCCTGCAGCAGCGCTTCATCAGATTCTCTGTAAGTTCTTCAGAGTGAAGTGTTTCTGAAATGTTCTCTTACACCTGTGTGTGATAGAAATATGAGTGCTAATGTGTCTGGACTGAATCGTGTGTGCGTGTGCGTGTGTGTGTCTGTTTTTAACCCTGAGCTCAGTGATTTTCCACCTGTGAGTGTCTGGAGCGTCGGGCACTGCGGCTTCTGCAGGTTATTTTAGGTTGTTTGTTCCATGAATAGCTTCTCGTCTATCCAGAGATCACAGAGTTTCCTCACAGCGCTCTTCATCTCATCCATCTGTTCACTCGTGTGTTTCATAGATTCATCTGAATGAGTCCTGACTTCATCTTCTCTGAGTGACAGGTTTGTTTAGCCAGATGGGTTAAGAATAATCTCACACTGACAGATTTTATCTCTCTTTGTGTGTGTGTGTGAGTCTTTGTGTTCTGAGTTGAGTTTCTGAGTATAAATGCGACTGTTTCCTCTTACAGACACATGCAGGAAGACGTGCTGCTTTATTTAGCCTGTGAAGAACACACACACATGCTGCAGTGTGACCTCCGGAGACACACACACACAGTATCAGATGTGACACACACACTGCTGTCCATCTCCTTCATGAAACATGCACAGCCATGTGTTGGGTTACACATCAGCAGATGGATGTGTGTGTGTGTTTATTTCCTGCTGGTTTTGTCTAGAACGGTTTTATTTATTGTTGCGTAATGAAGCGCCGCTGTAAAAGCGTCTGTTAATGACAGCATGATGGGATCTGACTCTGAATCACATTGATCTGTGTGTGTCTTTGAGTCGATTGATCGCCGTCAGCGATCCAGGATTGATATTTGGCAGTTTTCAGTAGATGAATCCTAAATCAGGAAGCTGTTGATGATGTTAGGGTTAGTTGGCAGGAGCACAAATCACATGCAAATGAAAGTGTTTAGTGAGCGCAGGACCGGTCTGTCCACTCTTCAGTGTGCACTAGTGAGGGCGTGTGTCTCGTGTCGCTTCAGGCTGTTTCATGTTCCCGTTCTGCTGCTGCCTGCTTTGTGCTAAATTTACTGTTGATGACGTGGACTGGTAAAAAAAAAAAAAAAGCTCATCTATGTGTGATGTGATGTGTTTATAACATTAATGCAGTGACTGAACAAACTCCCAGAATGCTCAGCTTTCACTCTATCATGATGTATTTACAACATGAGAGAAAGATCTTATAAGATTAGATTATATCTCTTAGGCTTAGGCGGTATGCAAATTTTGGATAGTGATATTACGCAGCACCTGAAAGTAGTCCCCAGCTATATTATAACTAGTTACCTAGCTGGGGACTACTTTCAGGCGCTGCGTAATATCACTGCGCCTGCTGCGGCCATGTTACGGCAGCAAAGTTCCTTGATTATTACGCCGGAATGAGAGTAGTTCCTAATCATATCAGCCTAGAAAATCACAACTTTTCATTTTCTGCTGGTCTTAGTACACGATATAACTACAGAAGAGTCGAGTTTTAAATAGGACAAATATCGAAACTCTTTGATCATTTTTGAATGCGATGCTACTGGTCTAATAGGATTCAATGATCTATGCTAAGCTATGCTAAAAGTGCTATCGCCAGATCCAGAGATCGGCTGAATGGATTAAAAAAAACGGTAAAACTCAACTTATTAACTCTGGGAGAGTTGGAGAATGAGCCTATTTCCAAAAAAAGTGGAGTGTTCCTTTTAAAGGCTGGAATAAACAGATCTTAAAACACTAGGCATCATAAACTCACTGACTTTTTGTAAATGGTCACAGAGGAGAAACGCTAAACTAGGAGGCACGTGACAAATAAAATATTAGATCTCCTCCGACTGGATGAAATCAGTCTGAAGCTGAAAAGTCTGTGACCATCAGACACTAATTTTCTATGAAATCTGTCCACTCAAATCTCTGGCTCTGCCTTTCAGCAACTTCTTTGACTGTAAATCAGGGGAAACGATGGCAGAAGTTGTGCAGTGTTTCCAGCCTTTAGCTGAATGCAGCATTTCATTGACTTTAGATAAAACATGTAACTGTATGTGTGTAGTTTTACTCCTCTCTCATTGTTTGTTGTTAGTGTTGATCTCTATGTCGACAATATTGTGTGCAGAACAATCATGCCAACTATGTATATGACTCTGCACTTCTGTGTGTGTGTGTGTGTGTGTGTGTGTGTGTGTGGTGTTGGACACACCTGTGCTGCAGGTAAGAGGAGCTTTAGTGCGTCAGACCGCAGAGCTCCGTCTGATCTCCTCCCATCTCTCTCTCTCACAGCTTAAAATGCTCCAGCGTGTGACTCCTGACATGTAAATGGCGTCGAAGGTGCGTGATGCTGTGCTCTGGTACCAGAAGAAGGTGAGCGATCTGAGTTCTTTAGATGTTTCTTCACGTTGAGTTCATGTGTCTGAGCTTCTGTTTGTCTGTGTGTGACACCGATGACGATGACGTTCTGGACTGATAGAGGATTGAATTCTGATGTCTGAGAAACTGAAGCTGAAGGAGTTATTAAAGTTGGGTTCGGTTCACTGTAGTTATGAACGAATCCTGTGACTGTTTCCTGAATCGACGACATCACAACAAAACAGATGATGCTTAGTCAGAGAAACACTCACAGGTTGTTCTCCCGCAGGGCTGTGCACTCGCTGTATGTTTAATGAGACTGAACTCGTGAATTATTGAGTCTTTTCCACTGTGTGACTTCAGTCCAGCGTCGCCGTCTTCACCTCCAGCGTGCAAACGACACCGCACCGTGGTACTTATTGCCCCCGGCAACAATCAGACCAATCAGAGCTGTGCGTCGCATCCATTCACGCTCGTGTTTCCACGGATCTCCAGAAACTCGAGCCGCAAGACCTCCATCCTGCACCGGCGCTCCAACCCAGAAAACATTCGCTACCACTGCCCTTAAACGTGTCCGATCACATAAAGATCACACATAACGAGCTCTGGGTGTGTTTGGACTGACAGGTGACAGATCAGTGTGATTCTCCAGTAAATACGAGTGAATCTGTCGATCCAGACTGACAGACTCTCGGGAGATTGAGTGATGATCAATGAGAGAGTCTGTGTAAACACAGCGACTGACTGTCAGTGAACTGTTTGGATGATTTCTGACTGATTTGGATGTGTAACCTGTCTGTGTCTCATCTGTCAGATCGGTGCGTACGACCAGCAGATATGGGAGAAATCAGTGGAACAGCGAGAGATCAAGGTAACGTCAGCGACTCTTGTTCATTCTGCCTCTGCAGGAGCGTGTGTGTGTGTGTGTGTGTGTCTGTTAATGTGTGTTATTCGCTCATTCTTCCTTTAAACGTGTCTCTGTCTCCCTTCACTCGAAGCAGTTTATCAGACGGGTGAGTACGGCGCCGCTCTCAGCCTGTAGGTGGCGCTGCGTGTGGGTTTTTCTAACACGACTGGACGCCTGTATTTGTGTGAGAGCATGTTCAGACTTCGACAAGGTCACATCAGTAACACCAGGGCATACTGTAATCTACTGAGATTTAGCTGAAGGTCTCCTCACACGTGCGTCTGATGATGATGATGATGATGATGATGATGAGGCTCTGTTATATGCTGTGGTCAGGATCGGCTCTCGGTGGCTGGAGTATGGCAGCAGCTCGAGAGTGAATCTGCATTGAGTTTGTTTGTGCTGCTTTGACTGGTTGCGCTGTGACTCATGTTTGGCCGAATGTCTTACATAACGAGGGCTAGACAGACGAAAATAAAGACAACAGAAAGTCTGAGTCAAGCCTCGTTCTGCCCAGATCCGAGGAATAAATCCGCTCTGATTCGGCACAAATCCTGATCAGTCGATCTATTACAGTCATTTTTCCAGCAGCCTGAATCCACAAAAACTGTGGCTAAATCCTTTAAATAGAAGTGTTAAAGTCGTCTGTAATATTCTGAGTGAACAATAATCGATGCATTAACAACTTAACAACATTTGAATACAGCTCATCCAATCAGCATAGAGTCTGATGATCTGTTTCATAATACTCTTCTTTCATGTCAGGACTGACAGTAGAGTTATTATTTCTCAGACTCTGACAGAGAAAGTGTTATTGATGAAACCGCTGTGTGTGTGAGCGTACTGTTCTTATTCTGAATCATTTTATTGACTGTTTTGCTTTTAATTAGAGGAAATTGAAAAGATTTTTAATAATGTAAGGCCTGAATCGGTTTTAAAGTCATATTTTATAAGTAATATTTTTGGTGTTTCTGCCTTTTATTTTGATAGAATAGTTAAAGATTGGATTTAGAGAAGAGAGTTGGGTCACTCGAAGCGTCGTCCGCCCACAGCATGGCTTTAACATGTGCTTTGTCATGAAAACAGCCGCAGGAAGTTAGCAGGGATGGACAGGAAGCACATCTGTGTGGCTGGTTCTGATCTTGAGATCACTTCTGTCCGTGTGAATATCTGCTGTTTACAGCTGGTTATTAGCAGAAGACGGGCCGCGTTACACGGCTCTCTGGTTACATGAGCGCCAGTGCAACAGGAAACTAATGAGGGCATGAAACGCAGCACTGCACCCTTAATAGACAGCATCACAAACACCATGAGAGGTGTAAGGCTCGTGTTTGTGTGTGAACGGATGTTCATATGAATAAACTCGAGTTGTAAATCCCTAATAATCCGTCATGAGCGTGCCTGAAAGAGCAGCTTCAGATCCTGCTGAAGGTCTTTATTGCACTCTGGTCATGAATTCACTCATTTATCTTATTAATCTTTTTTAATGAAACTGATATGATGAGAAGTGAGTGTGCTGAGACGCGTGCTTCCCCATCAGTATGAATGAATGATCTGCTGGGACAGAAGACACCGTCACTGATCAGTTTCTGTCTGTCTGCAGGGCCTGCGGAACAAACCGAAGAAGACGGGTCACGTGAAGCCGGACCTGATTGATGTGGATCTGGTCAGAGGTCAGTATTTGATGTTTTTGGTGTCTGTTTCACAGGTCAGTCGCGGCTAGTAACTCGTCTTTTGTTTTATTCATCAGGCTCTGCGTTTGCTAAAGCGAAGCCCGAGAGCCCGTGGACCTCTCTGACCCGGAAAGGCATCGTTAGAGTGGTTTTCTTCCCCTTTTTCTTCCGCTGGTGGATTCAGGTGACGTCGAGAGCCATCTTCTACCTGCTGCTGTCTCTCTACCTGCTGCAGGGTGAGCGAGCGTGTCTCCAAACACAATCATCAGTGAGGATGGTCAGAAGTATAGGTTACGGACTTCATTTCCATCAGTAATGTGTCATGTCGTGACAAGACCAGTGTCAGAATTATTGTGTCAGTGTCTGTCCTTACTGTGATTGGAATGTGGTTTTGGTCAGGTGTGTTTGTGATTCACATCTCCTCCTTCAGTGTGACTGAATGACGTGTTATGATTGCTTTATGTTGTTCATTGAGGTCACTGTAGTTGTTTTTCTCATCAGCGAGGTGTGTAAATACATCTGGGCGGAGTTCAGGTGCTTTTGTTTTTACAGGTTACTAAAGAGAACAATGTGTGTGTGTGTGTGTGTGTGTGTGTGTGTGTGTAATAATCCAAACTCATTTACTACACGAAAGTAAACATATCTCTGTCATGGCTGAAAGTGAACACGCAGCATTTGGCTTCTACAGCAGTCATTTTCTCTGTTTGTTTTAGTGTCCTGATGATGATTAGCTGCACTGGATTATGTGTGTTTTAACATTGTTTCTGCTCCTCATCTCATCCGTGTGTGTATGTGTTGCAGTGCTGGCGGCGGTGTTGTTTCTCAGCGTCTCCAGTCCTCACGGCGTCCCCGTCACCGAGGTGTTTGGCGCCATCTGGCTGATGCTGCTGTTAGGAACCGTTCACTGCCAGATCGTCTCCACACACACTCCTAAAGCCAGCGGCGGCGGCAGCAGCGGGAAACGCCGCAGGTCAGACTCTCCTCTTCTGTGTGTGACTTTCTGCTGACAGTGTGTGAAGTTCAGCCGTCTCACTGACAGTGAAACACTACAGATGAAATCGGAGGAAGCGTCAGAACGTCGAGATGATTCTGCTGAATTCATGAAAATCTTTCTCTTGATTTGAGGATCCAAATCAAATTCACACTTGTGACAGACACTAATGTCTTCATTAATAGGCGATTGTCAGCATCATAAAAAGAAACGCTATTACAAGCACAAACGATCAGTCGTATTCCAGAAGCATGAATAGAAATGCATTTTCTAAAGGATCTAAAATCCAAAGGATTTTGATTAACAAGCTTCAATGTAAAAGAATCATTTTAGAGTTCGGTTGAATCATCTCCGCTGAGTCGGCGTCTCTTTCAGGCCTTTCGCTTCTCTTGACTTTGGGAATCAAAGTTCGCCCTATTTTAAGATTTCTGCACTTTGCTGTCTCTCGCTAAAGGAAGTTGAGGAAAGCGGCTCATTTGGACATTCATAGAGAAGGCGACGGCTCTAGCACTACCGATAACACACAGGAGGGGGCGCCGCAGGGCTCGCTGTCCGCCGGCTCACGCGGCCTCGTCGCTTTCTTCAGAGATTTCTGGCATGGTATCTTTAAAGCGGGGTGTGTATTTCTCCCTTTCTCTCATTTCCTCTTACAATCTTCTTGGCTACATTTCTTTTCCTGAAACCACGTCATCACGCTGCAGTGCAGTTTTGAGTCTCTTTGAGGTTCCTCACTAGATAAAGGGATTTTGTAGCCATTTTATTCCATTTGCTCCATGTTTCAATTGTTTTTCCCCCAGAAGCACAGTTGTGTCTCCAGAAACCAGTTCACTTTCTACTGATTCACAAGCTCCCATCAGCGTTTGTGTAGAGGACTAGAGCTGCGCTTCCACACGTCGCTTGGTCAAACGCACAGCCTTTAGTAGAACCTGCTCTTTTCCTTGCTGTCCCATCAGGTCTAAAAAATCCAAGCTGTCCATCGATAAGTCTACGGAGACGGACAATGGATACGTGTCTCTGGACGGCCGCATCACCAGCAAAAGCAGCGAGGAGGGTTTACAGCTGCACGAGCCTCACTGCGACCTGCTGCGCTCCGAGACGCACTGGAGCCTCCAGCACAGCAGACACCAGCTGATCCTGCCGCCCACGGGCAAGGTACACACACACACACACACGCACACACACGTTTGTTTTAGTGAAAAGTGGGGTCTCTCCATAGGTGTAATGGTTTTTATACTGTACTTACTGTATGTGCTATTGTCCTACACCAACCCTACACCTAAACCTACCCCTTACAGGAGACTGTCTGCTGTTTCAGATAAAAAAAAACATCATTTAGTATGTTTTTTAAGCCTTTTGATTTACGGGGACATAGGCAGTGTCCTCATAAACCACCTTCAAATTGTAATACCTCTGTCATACACATGACATTATATAGACACACTCACACACACACACACACACACACACGGACACTCACACTCACTCACTCACTCACACACACTCACAGACACTTACACTCACACACTCACGTGTGGAGCCGTGACTGACGTGTGTTTGGTGTGTGTCAGTGTCTGTCTGAGGCTGCGGTTCCTCGCGGGGTGGAGAACATGTCGGATGAAGCGTCCAGTGAAGAAGACCCAGAGAACTACAGCACCCTCCGCAGGGGAGCGGAGCGCAAGAACAGCGACTGCACGCTGCGCAACAGGAAAGCACACCACTACAAGAAGCATTACACTGCTGAGGTAAAACACACGCACACACACACACACACACACACGCACACACACACACACACACACACACGCGCGCGATCAGGGCTTCAGACTCCTTCATGTGTGGTTTGGTCTCAGGAGACGCTGAAGTCAGGCACCAGCTGCAGCTCACGGTGCTCCAGCTCGCGGACGCAGGACTCTGAGAGCGCGCGGCACGAGTCTGAGACGGAGGATGTTCTGTGGGAGGACTTCCTGCACTGCGCTGAGTGCCGCTCGTCCTGCACCAGCGAAACAGATGCTGACGGATCCGCCGTCTGCTCCGCCTCCAAGAAAGAGTTCAGAGACGACCCGTTTCATCAGGTGCGTCACAGATCCGGATCTGGTGCCTCGTTGGTTCAGATTTGTGGTGCTGGGGCCAGTTGTTCAGAAGTAATCCGACCAGATTTTGGCTATCGGAGT
The DNA here is from genome assembly GCA_036784905.1 of Acrossocheilus fasciatus. NCBI lineage: Eukaryota > Metazoa > Chordata > Actinopteri > Cypriniformes > Cyprinidae > Acrossocheilus > Acrossocheilus fasciatus. The sequence goes on from CM071941.1 coordinate 143,620, forward strand.
GGATAAAATCTTTAAAATGCGTTGTTCAAAAGAAAAAAGGATTTTTTTTCTTCACAGACATGTCTGTGCTGGAAATCAGCGGCATGATAATGAGCAGGGTGAGTGAATCAGAGGAAGGAAAAAAAGGATCACAAAATCAAATCTTGGTTTTGATCTTGGATTAAATCTTCAAGTTTTGGTAAGATTGGGATACTTTTGATCAGAAAACACAGGATTATTCTGATCCCAGCAGAAGAGCGGATTTCAGGAACAAAAATGTAATAAAACTTTAAAACTGGTCCAAAAAATACAACATTTGTAATGTATTATCCCCTAATAGCCGTCAATATCAAACAAAATTAATTATATCATATTTCGTTAAGTTTTTTTTTAAATCACTGATTGTAAGCTACACTGGCTCAATCATCAGAGATGGAGCAGTCAGAAGTAGTTATGTGTGTAAATGCAATGCAAAACACTGGCATTTTTCTCATCATCATGTCCCTTCAGGGGCTCCGTAGAGCACTAGTCATACAGATCTGTGTATCTGGATCAGGGTGATCCAATCCAATTTTGCTTTGAATAACCGGCACGAAAGTAAGACTGGTTTCCCTGATCCTGGATACCAAAACATGGGGTTTCCAAATCCAGATCATTCTGATCCAGATTCAACTTTTTGAACAACTGGCCCGAGGTGTTTTGTTGCAGTAAGTGTGTAAATGTGTGTGTGTGTGTGTGTGTGTGTGTGTGTGTCTCTGCTGCTGAAGGGTCATGTGCCGTGGCTCCACAGCTCCAATCCGGGCCTGGAGCGCGTCAGCGCCATCGTGTGGGAGGGAAACGAATGCAAGAAGGCAGACATGTCTGTGCTGGAAATCAGCGGCATGATAATGAACAGGGTGAGTGTGAATCAGAGGAAGGAATGCAGTGAGCTGATAAACACCGAATGTCTCGTGACCACATGATCTCACCCGCAGGTCAATCTCTACACTCCAGGGATCGGCTATCAGATCTTCGGGAATCTGGTGTCTGTGACGCTGGGCTTGACTCCGTTTGCCTTCAGATTGTTCCAGCACAAAGAGCCGGAGCAGCTGGCGTCTCTGTCGGCCGGCGAGCTGGTGTCTGTGGCCTTCGGCTCGTCCGCAGACGCTCTGGTGATAGCCATGGTGAGCGTGAGCTTCGTGGTGCGCGTCTGTCTCATCTGGCTCTTCTTCTTCTTGCTCAGCGTCGCTGAGAGGACATACAAGCAGGTGAGTGTGGCGTCAGCATCCACACACTGAACGCGGAGCGTCCCGAGCGCATCTCAGCATCTGACTGATCCTGGTTTTTCAGCGGCTGCTGTTTGCAAAGTTGTTTGGTCACTTGACGTCGGCGCGGAGAGCCAGAAAATCAGAAGTCCCTCATTTCCGGCTGAAGAAGGTGCAGAACATTAAGATGTGGCTGTCGCTGCGCTCTTACTTGAAGGTACGGAAGCTGATGTCCTGAGAAGCTCTGTTTTGTCCTTCATGAGACCTGATGCTGTTGCTAACTCTGGGATGATGTCCCGTCTCTGTCCGCAGCGTCGAGGTCCTCAGCGCTCGGTGGACGTGATCGTCTCCTCTGCGTTTCTGCTCACGCTGTCGGTGGTCTTCATCTGCTGCGCTCAGGTCAGTCGCTGGATGAACTCCGTGTGTTTCTCTCGTGTCGAGCGTGTTGTTCTCCGGTGTTGATGGCGCTGTTTCTCCTGCAGCTGCTTCACGTGCACGAGACGTTTCTGGAGTTTCACTATAACTGGGAGCTGGTGATCTGGTGCGCGTCGCTGTCGCTGTATCTGCTGCGATTCGTCACGCTGGGCTCAGAAACCAGCAAGAAATACAGCAACACCTCCATCTTACTCACAGAACAGGTACAAACCAGACGTGATATTTTAAAGACACACAATCATCCCAGAGTCTCATCTGATGCGTTTCTATTTCAGATTAACTTGTACTTGAAAATGGAAAAGAAACCAAATAAGAAAGAAGAACTCACTCTGGTCAACAATGTCCTCAAACTGGCCACCAAATTACTGAAGGTATCAGAAAACACACACACACACACACACACACACACGATCGCTGACACTGAAGCGAGCGCTGACCGTGTGTCTGTCCCGCAGGAGTTGGACGCTCCGTTCCGTCTGTACGGTCTGACCATGAATCCTCTGCTGTACAACATCACTCAGGTGGTGATTCTGTCGGCCGTGTCGGGGGTCATCAGCGACCTGCTGGGCTTCAACCTGAAGGTCAGAATCACTGGATGTCTGTGAATCTGTTATAAAGTCGGTGCTATGTTCACGGTTTGTGTGTTTGGTTCACAGCTGTGGAAGATCAAATCATGACGGTGACTGCAGCGAGTTCTGCTTCCCGAAGCAAACACACGGTGGCGCTGTTTCCCCTCCACAGGGGCTTCCTGACAATGAACTCTTGACCTGTTGTTCGGTCATATCAGAGTGCTTGTGCAATTCAGCTATTTATTTGACCCTTTCAGTGTTTTTTTTTTATTCTGAAGTATTTGTTTTAGCTGTTACAATTGTTTTAAGTATTATTTTAGCTCATGATGTGACGTTCTCATAGGAAAGATAATCCAGCGCGGTCTGATCGGTGAGTTACTGAAACCAACAGAAAAGCCCCGTCATGACGTGATGATCGTGGAACGGATGAAACTGACACACACACACACACACACACACACACAACCGAAACTGCCGTTTTTACACGCGTGTGAGTTTCCTCAGCTGATCTGCAGTTTTTCAGCTTTGTTTTTATTCTCAGCAATAAGTGTCAGTGAGGTCAGGTGAACATTAATGCATCTGATCACACACTGATTCAGGCACTTAACACACACACTCCGTCGGTCTGTAAACACACGTGTGTCAGTTAGGAAAGCCTCAAAATGTGCACTTTAAAGCAGAAAATGTTACATGTTTCAGTCCGAGTCAACGGTTCAGTTTTGTACGTGACACAGGACAGACGGCGTAACGACCAAAGTGTTTTTCTTCTTCCTTTGTTTGTTTTTTGCTGGAGATGAATGTATTCGACTCTCTGAACTCTGCTTTGTAAAGGTGACTGACAGAGTTACTTTTGTTGTGATTTTGTTTTTGTCTGTTTTGAGTTTGATTCATATAGATTTATATTTCTGTTCATGGAGGGAAAATGTTCTGTTACAAAGAAACACTATTTAAGGAAAAAGAGGAATGGAGAAACTGAATGTCTCGTTCGTTGTTCAGAGAGAATCTTGTGTTTCTAGTTTCTGTATATGAATGTCAGACGTTTCTTTTCTCAGATGAAGGTACGGCCAGCTTCACGAGACTTGTGCTGGTGTCACTTATATTTCAACACACTGTACAAAATAAACCTCTCGTGAAAAGTGTTTGCAGCGCTCAGACTTCTTTAGCTGGCTAACTAACCTCTGAACTAACCGGGCATGTGCGTGATCCGTATGAACGGGTACTGCACTAAAGTTACAAATCTGTCCATTTAATTGACATCTTTTTTTCCCATTTTAAACCCTTTCCACAAAAGCAGTTTATTGAAGTAGTCCTGCTGTGCGTGATGGCTTATAAGCAAACATCCATGTAGATCACTTGTTGGGCTTGAATCAGACGCTAATAGAGCGAACACTGTTCACGATCACCCACACTAGAATCCATGCCATGAATACGGCAGCAGAACGTCTCTGAGCACTGAAACGCTCTGTTACTCCGTTAGTGAGTGAACTGTTTGGTTCGTAATCAGGGATCAGCTCTAATTCAGCGCTTCTGAAGGACGAGTTCGTCTAAAACAAAGAGGGACCAAAACTTCATCAGAAGATTCAGTCTCAGCTCTCAGACTCTTCACACATCAGCTGAAAATATCGTACTAAATAAAGACAAATTATTTACTCACCAGTAAAATATAACTTTACTTAAAATTAGAATTACAATAAAAATAGCAATCAGGTTAGTAAAATCTGTGAAGGCAGGGTCATTATTCAACACATGATTGTAAAAACTTTCATATTATTTACAAAATAATGAAAAAAAATCATGCTGCAAATAATTAGTTTTGATCACTGACTAATGATTTCAGCTCCAATGGTTTCTTCTAAAACGTCTTTAAAAATCAGTATTCTTTTCTATTTGTAATCACAAAGAAATTCGTACCTTCTTTCATTAAAAACAAAAAAACACAAGATGAAGTATTTATGAAACAAAAATCATGTGTTCAGAATGAAGAACTAGTGCACTGATGCTACAACACCTCGACCGCACATCTGCGCTGATGTTAGTGTCAGCTCGGTCCTAACAGACCACACAAAGCATGATGCTTCTCAATACATCCGTGCATTATTAGATCTTACTGTGTTACATTATTATTAATCAAACCACTGCTCGTCTGAATAACTTCAGCAGCTTTAATAACACACTCTGCTCGCTCGTGCTTCTTAGGACTTTTCTGTCATTTCTAGAGCAATACTTTATGAAAAAACACTAAGATTATTTGATTAAATTATCAATGATCTTTGTAAATAGTTAAAATCGTTAAAGGATTTTGTCCATTAGATCTTGAAAACACAAGACAGACTCGTCACAGCTCTTTTACTGATTCTGATCGCTTGTATTGTCCTCATCTGTAAGTGGCTTTGGATAAAAGCATCTGCTAAATGACTGAGAATCAGCTTCACATGAATGCAGAAGAGCTCTGTCCATCGGTGCGGTTTACACACTAGTACGGTAGCGTAGCGTGTTAGTCTGCTGTTCTGAACACTCACGATCCAGAAACAAACTCTGCAGGTGCGTGTGGACAGGTCAAAGGTCACGCCGTGCTCTCGCTCTCCCGGCTGAAGTCAGACGAGCTGGAGCACTGCCGGCGGAAGTCGATGAATATTCCCTCGGTGTCTGAGTCCAGAGACTCCAGAGTCTGGTCCACGATGGTCTCGGGGCTGGATTCAGACGCGGAGCCCGGCTCGGGGCAGATGGGAGGAGACAGATCCTCGCAGACGTCCGGCTCCTCGGCGCAGGAGGTCATCTGACACACGGAGTGGCGTCTGACGCCGGCGCTGGCGATGCTCTCAGGGTCGTACTCGGCCACCGGCGTCAGCATGGGGATGTTGTAGCTCTTGGAGCGCACCACGGGGTTCTTAGCGGGCGAGTCACCGGAGCGTGGCCATCGGCGCAGGAGCCGCTTCTCTGAGAACAGCAAAGGAACGATGGTCAGGAGGATCTGCTGCGACTGCTGCGTGAGCTTTACCGTTTCGCTGCTCACCCAGAACACAGGAGCTCTGCGCCACCGAGCCGTCGCCGGAGAACAGGCCATGCGTCCCCAGATACGGAGACACCACCTTCTGCACCAGAGACTCCAGCTTCAGGTAATCGCTGCTCACACCTTTAGACTCATGAACCCCCTGCAACACACACCAGCACATCTACATCAGCCTCCACCCAAACCAGAAGCTTTGAGATTATTCATCTGTGACCCTGCAGCACAGCAGCAGTCATAAGCAGCACAGCTGTATCTGCAGCAATACACAACAATACACTGCATGGATCACAATTATACATTTCTCTTTTATGACAAAAATCATTAGGATATTAAGATCATGTTCCACAAAGATATTTAGTACATTTCCTACCGTAAATATATCAAAACTTCATTTTTGATTAGTAATATGCATTGCTAAGAACTTCATCTGAACAACTTTAAAGGTGATTTTCTCCATATTTAGATTTTTTTTGCTCCCTCAGATTCCAGATTTTCAAATATTGTCCGATCCTAACAAACCACACATCAATGGAAAGCCTCGACCCTTATGACTGGTTTTGTGGTCCTGAGTCACATTGTGAACTGACGCATCTGAACACTTCATGACTTTTATCTCATTTCCAGAAGCATGTCTCTTACACTTTCACCCAGAAAACCTGTACAGGGTTTCTAAAGGTTTAATGAAGGTAAATTTAAGACTTTAAGACCAAGTAAAGACATCTTCAGGAATAAATTTAAGGGAACACAATGTGTCGGTATGTAAAGGTCGAGGGAAAACACAAACAGCTTGCACCAGAGCGAACCGTCTTTAGGCGTTAAAACAGTACTGACAGTTATTTTCGCACCTGAGTGTATTGAATATTTGTAGGAGTTTCCCTTTCAGACACAAAATGTATGGCAGGAGAGTATTAAGTTGAATCACGCAATGCGATTTATTATATGCGCTCGTCAAATTACCGGTAATTGCTCACTCATTTGCAAACTCGCTTAATTTTGTTCAGTTTCTCAGAAAACAAGACTTCAGCATCTTCATTTTGCTTCTCCAGTAAATGATTCTTGATGTAAGGATGTTTAGATATTTGCACTGGAAAACAAATCATTTCTGCAGTGCATGCAACATTTAACAATTAAGACTTTCTGCTCTGATTTGAGACCTTGAAGGTGCTGTATGTCATTTCTGGACTCTTCTTAAGCCAAAAAATATCATAATATGTTTGTAGATATTAAGGAAACATGTTATGTTAAATAGCTGTTTCTCTGAAAGATAATGCTTTAGCCAGTAATTCTACTCGGAAATGTGTGGTCCGGGCAGATTCTGGGGTTCTGCAGGACGCATTTCAACCGCGAGCTGTCAATATTACATAATACACCTTTAATGGCCTAAATTTGTAAAAGACTTTAAGAGCAGCAGAAACCCTGCAAGCAGCTGTGATTTATGATCAAATATCACATCTGACAGATGGAAAAACTAAACAATAAAACAAAACTATGACGAGCACTTGTCATAATGCAGCATGCAGAGACACACAGGAAATAAAACCACAAACAAAGCGCACACACACACACACACACACCTTGTGAAGTATCAGTATGGTGTAGATAGATTTCACTCAGATTCTGAAGGTCAGAGATGATGCAAGCGCAGAAAACCACAAATATACATGTTTCACAAACATATAAACAAAACAAATAAAACTCAGTTCACACACGTGTACACACAGAAACACACTGGAAGCGCGCAGGGAAACTGACAGTTTCAGCTCTGTGTCGACTCAGGAAATCTACAGCGTCATGCAAGTTTCTGATGGTTTGTTTACACGAGCGTCTGAAGGGTTGCTGGGAAATGGCTGCATCTGTTCTGTGAGACACACACACACACACACACACACACACACACACACACACACACACACACACACACACACACACACACACCTGCAGGATGAGCAGCATCTGAATGATGGAGGGTGGCACACGAGCCCGCGGCCGCGTCAGAGCATCGTCCAGCTTTATGTTGAGAGTGATGATGTTCCTGAAGTGCAGCAGAGCCAGCTGACGGACGGACGGCTCCTTCCCCTGAACACACACACACACGGTCTCAAATACACCGCCAATTCATCCTTTACACACTCTCACTAGTTCAGAGCAAATAAATCTGCTCTAGCAGCAAAATAAGAGTATTGGAGTGTTTGGTGAAGCACCTGGACAGGGTAGAAGATGGCCTGCAGCATGGACAGAACATCACAGAAGAAGTAGTCCCACGTTTCTGCCACAGAATCCAGAAGCTTCTGACCTGCACACACACACACACACACACCAGCTGATTCAAACACATTACTGAAGAGAATGACCTGATGGAGGACATTCAGAAGTGTGACACAAGTGGACGATTCTTCTGAAGGTCACATGAGCATTAAACATGTCCTTTTAATGCAGAGGAAACTCTTCAAAACTGCAAACATACATGAACCATCAGAAGTGATTCAGACTAGGGACGTAACGATTAACCGCGAGCCGGATGAAAATCAGTTCAAATATGTGAGATGCTAAACAAATCGTGATTCAGTTAGGGCTGGGAGTTCATATGAATGTATGTCGGAGGGGAACTAACTGTCTTTAGAAAAGTTTAAACCATGGAAACCATGGAAACGCGTAAAGCGCCACCTGCTGGCAGGAAGTGATGCTGCGTCCCGATTCACCTACTTATACTATGCCCTAAAAGCATGTACTGTTTTGTGAAGAAAAAGTACATACATTGTGTATGCAGCAGAATAGTAGGCAAGCTCTGGGACATACTACTTCCTCATAGCTGCATCTGTAACGGACGCTCTGTTGCTTAGTTACGTGCGTCCTGTAACTGTTTAAACAGCTGTCAATCATCTTATCACAGTTAACAAAATCCACATTTCGTTTAATTTTATCGAAATGTTCTGTATTGGAGAGAAATAAAGAAGCACATCACAGGTCTTTCATGCCAAGAACTCTGCTCATGTGTTTGCATGATGATGCATTTGAAAGTTAATAACCAAACCTATCATTATAAAAGATGAAAATTATGCAGATGAAATATAACATGGATAACATTAAATAAATATTTTTTTTCATCAGGTTAGACACTGATTATCACTCAAATCCCTTTCTCTACCTGTCCGTCGGTCACGCATATCTGCCATGTTTGTAGTTTAAACACTTTTTATGCGTGTTTGTAGTTCTGATCGAATCCTCGTCCACCGCACAATGTGCTGTGGGCAATATTAGCCGTAGGCCGTTTCTCAATATGCGTTCTGGTCTGTACTTGTGTTCTTGTGGACTTGTGAAATGTCATCAGCCGTCACCCAAGTTCTGTTCCAATTCAGAGTTCACATTGAGCCAAGTACAGTTCAAATCCCCGGATGTGTTCTTGCTCCGCCCCCTTTATCAAGGATGCATCCAGAGGTGACTTGTGCGAACTCAAGGCAGCCAGGTATCCCAGAATGCATTTCGCACCAATCAGCCAGTGTTAATGGTGGAGGGGAAAACCGCAACATTTTCAAAATACTAGTGTTATTGTGTCATGAAATGCCGTTCTAAGAGTATTTCAGGCGAGAATATAGTTGTTTAAAACTCAAATCTGTGGTTTAATAATAAAGAGAGCGCCTATTTGAACATTTGTTTCGCCGATTTTGGAGACGTGAGCTCGAGGCGATCACCGGGCGCTCAGTGCTCATGTATCCCACTGAGAGCGGCCTCACCACGGCTAGTCCTTCCGACACTTGCCGCTGGCTCTGATCTCTCTGTAGTGGTTAATCATGAGATATAATTCGTTTTGGGTAAATCTAACAGACAAGTCTCATGAATCTATTATTTGTTCCAGGTCATATCGTTTTGGCTGAGCACAAAGTTATGTTTCATAAATTATTTATTTATTAATCATAAGAGCTTACTTCGTTAACGTGACTGAATTGTTTGCTTTTGTCTTTATTTCCTATTACATAAGTCTCTTATACTTAATACTATTAATATGATTTCATGAAAACAAAAAGAGACAGTGATGTTTAATGTCATATTTCGTCATATTGTAATACAGTGTAGATAACTTAAGGCGAGCTGACTGACGCTATCAAGTACGCTGTTGTTCCATTTGCAGAATTACCAGACTTGTGTCCTCCCGTCCTCGAGAGATCACACTCCCGAGTCGAACTTGCGAAATCCGAACTACCGAGGACGCAAGTCCGAACTTTGCGTACTTGGTATTGAGAAACGGCCAGAGTGTGCATCAATCTGCACTTCGAATTCTAACCAGAAGTAGCAGACCATCCGGGAATCTCTGGCATACTTTTTTAAACATACTATGATTTGGGACATACTAATTCTATTTTCGAATACCAGTTAGGACAGATAGTATGTGAATTGGGACGTTCAGCTCGTCTGCTGTTTCTACGCATAGTTTCACAAAACTAAATTCAGACCATTCTGTTTTTGCTTCAAATTTCGAAATGATAGAGTTTAATTTGGAATGTATGCTGCATCTTTGTTTGGATCGTGATTAAAATGCAGTGGTTGCCTCTCATTTTAAATGGAAAGAGCTCAGACAAAGCCTTATTTTGATTATATGAAGAGATTTCTTACTTACTTGATTTGGGGCTTGTTTTAAAATTTCGATTTAGTTTTGTTATATACATTTACGTTATATTTACATTTTGTTATTTAGCAGACGCTTTTATCCAAAGTGACTTACAAATGAGGAGAACAGAAGCAATCAAAACCAACAAAGAGCAATGATATGCAAGTCTATATTAGTATATTATTACAGTGTTATATTTCAGTTTCACAAAGAAATGTGCAGCATTTTGTCCAAGCAATAATAAAAGGACACATTTAATTTAAAATGTTTTTTAAATCTAATTTAAAAAAATATATATATCGTGAATCGAATCGTGAGTTGAGTGAACCGTTACATCCCTAATTCAGACAGCATCTTACCTTCATAAAAGCAAATCTTATCTCTCAGAATCACCATCCCCTTCGTCAGCAGCTGATTCTGCGACGCAATCACAATCAAACTTAGTTCACAGCTGCTTCATTTAGTATCGATTATTGATCTGAGAATCAACTGATCACCTGCAGATATTCTGTGAAGAAGGAGCCCAACTCAGTCTTCAGGAGCTGCCTAGAGACAGAGAGAGAGAGAGAGAGAGAGAGAGAGAGAGACAGAGAGACAGAGAGACAGAGAGAGAGAGAGAGAGAGAGAGAGAGAGACAGACATGAAATGAAATGAAAGAAAACTTGCACAGTAACACATCTAGAAAGTCCAGTGAGGAAAAACTCCAGTCAATGTGTCTGTTCTTAATAAAGAAAGACTGGTCAGCTGTGCTCAGACTGCGACTGACCGAAGCCACGTCACTCTTGTGTTGAAGCGTTCGGTCGTTTCGATGACTGTCAGTACGTGTTCGTTCTTTCACCAGACTCGTCATGAGGTGACTGTGTGTTATTTAAAGCAGTTCTAGTCATCAGGCTGTTGATTTTCATTCACACTGGCCATAAACCAGCAGGACTAGTTAAGCTCACTCACCTGACGCCTTCATTCAGCACATAGAGCTCATTCTCTCCCAGATCCCTCCGCTGGAACACGGCGATCACGGCATTGTGGATGCTGACACACACACACACACACACACACACACACAGTCAGCATCAGTGATATCAAACACTCTTTGTTCTCCAGCCACTAGTGTGTGTGTGTGTGTGTGTGTGTGTGTGTGTGTGCGTGTAGGAACAGAAACAGAGTATTGTCTTCACACACACGAACACACACACTCATGAGGGCTGATGTGTGTGTATGTTGTTTACACACATATCATGTGGGCCACACACACACACACACACACTTTTCACACAACAAACAAACAGAGGAAACTGGTTTTGTAGGAATTTCTCCTCAAACGATGATGAGAACAGAAGAGCATTTATACAGTGTGTGTGATTGTGTGTGTCACATCAACATGATGCTGTTTGTCTGCGCACACGCACACACACGCACACACACACACACACACACACAGCGTGCACTGCAGGATGTTATTGTGATTTTATTACACTTCAGAACAGCATTATTTACTCTTTCATGCACTTAACAGTTATACCTGTGTGTGTGTGGTTTACGGGGACACAAATTGGTTTAATGACGTGGGTATGACAGAGGTATTACAGTTTGAAGGTGGGTTATTAGGACACTGCCTATTTCCCCGTAATTCAAAAGGCTTAAAAAACAGAAAGTTTCCTGTAAGCGGTAGGTTTAGGTGTAGGGCAACAGCACATACAGTTATGTATGGTATAAAAACCCATTATACCTATGGAGAGTCCCTGTAAACCACAAATACCAACGTGTGTGTGTGTGTGTGTGTGTGTGTGTTCTGTACCTGTTCCAGGTGGCGTTGGTTCCTGCTCGGTGCTGCTGGTTGTTCCTGTCGTCCAGAGCTGATCTCTCTGATCGACCCAAATCACTCAGACTGGGAGAACTCATCAACTTTAGCCTGTGGAGAGTCCTCATGATTACACACACACACACACACACACGCACGCATGCACAGCCGTTAGAGATACAGGACAGTGCAGTGTGTGTCGTCTGTCTCACTTCTATCGTCTGTCTGTGGTTCAGAGGGAGGGACTCAGTGAGACAATGTGCTAGAATCAACCACTTCCCTGCTGAAACGCTCACACACACACACACACACACACACACACACACAACTTCCACTGTTTTTATATATTGCTAGTTATTATAACTGTAATTCACACCTTAAAAGCAAACTTCTGCATTTTTACAACTTAAAAAAATTTTTTTTTTTTTTTTTTTTTTTTTTACAAATGAGGAAGTCACCAGGAGGTTTTCAGAGGTTTTGTCAGGTTTAGCTCACTTCTGGGTACAAATGTGTCTCCAAAATATATTTAAGTAGGTATAAACACACACACACACACACACACACACACACACACACTCAAACACAAGTGTGTGAAGTTGATCTGAATGCGACTCATATACAGTCAGACGATCACATGACTAACACAAGATCAATCAGCACATGAACATCAGATATTGATCAGAGTGTGAATGAAAAACACAGACAAATATCAATCATACAGTCATTAATACACACAGAGTCTGTACTCACTCTAGTAAGGGCGCATAATAATCCCAGTCCATGACTAGTTCAGCTCAGCTTTACTAACACAAGCGCAGCACTAGTGCTTCCTGTCTGACCGTCAGGACCGGAGGACCGATCATGGAAGTGAAAGACGGAGAGGAACACACACACACACACACACACACACACACACACACACACACACACACGTCTAAGGAGGACACACTGCTGTTTAGCTGTACGTCTGAGGGTCAAATGTGGTCATCATGATAACTAGTGAGGTGAATGACTGATGAAAGAGAGAGAGATGGATTTCAACAACAATTTCCACGCCAATCTAACGCCAACCATTTAACTAGAAACTGATGCATTACTCGTACAGCGGCACACTAACCGCTCTGACTATCAGAGGATCAGGAACTACCAGTTCTATCAACAGAGCTCGTGTTTAACAGCCACGCATCTCAGTGGATCTTCAAACTTCTTTTGCCTCAATGATGATGAATTTAATTTCCACTGAAGTATAATACATGAATAGACATTACATATTTAAATAGTATATAAATATACACATAAATTCAGGGACTAAGTAACATATTAGTCAAGGACAATAATCCCAAATACAGCAAACTGGAAGATCTGAAATTTGTTTTAATTGATCTTTTGTGTAAAATGTGGCGGGGGTTTCAGACTTCACACTTTCATGAATGAGAGCATCAGAATCCAGATCCAAAACCACAGAGACCGAGCGAAGACGGATCTGTGCGTCTGAGCCGACAGCAGCCGCTCTGCTTCTATTTAAACACTTAAACACTGCACATCAAACCCAAACCATTCCATATATAACTATATGAATGCACAGAGCCTTGCAGAAGTATTCACACCCCTTAATTTTTTTCATGTTTTATGTTGCTGCCTTATCTTAAACTGCTTTAAATGACTTTTTTTCCACATCAATCTACACTCCATACACCATACTGACAAAACAAAAACAGAATGGTCACAACTTCGTAAAAAAGGCAGACGCACATTTCCAGGTTTCTCCAGAAAGGCTGTGCTCAGGCTGTGGCTGGGACACTCGGGGACATTCACAGAGTGTCTTTAAGCCACTCCTGCTGTGCTTAGGGTCATTGTCCTGCTGGAAGGTGAACCTTCTGCCCAGTCTGAGGTTCTGAATGCTCCGGACTGGGTTTTCATTAAGGCTATCTCTATATTTTCTTCTACTCTGACGAGTCCCTGCCACTGAAAAACAGCTCCACAGCACACTTTACTGTTGAGATGGTCCTCTGCAGGTGATGAGCAGAGCTGCTTTCCTTCAAACGTGATGCTTAGAGGTTCATCAGAATCTTGTTCCTCACAGTCTGAGGCTGTTTTCACGTGTCTTCACTGAGGAGAGGATTGAGTCTGGACACACCAGCATAAAGCCCACATCGGTGGAGTGTTGCAGTGATGTTTGTCCTTCTGTAGGTTTCTCCCGTCTCCACATATGACCACGGAGCTCCACTAGAGTGACCATCAGC
>CM071941.1:162500-170000 GCA_036784905.1 Acrossocheilus fasciatus
CGAAGCTCACACTCTTTCCTCTGCGGCTCTATCAGGAGAACACAGCCCACATTAATATTGTTCTGCAAACCACATTTTATTTCCTTCCTGCCCATTCACACTTTCTGCTGGTATCCGTGTTTCCAAAACACGAAACAAACCCGACGTACAGTGTGAGGTTGAGGTTGAGACCACATTGAGTCTAATAAACAGCGACTCAGAGATCAGTAAACGAAGCGTAAGACATCTGATGACTTGCAAGTTTGTGCTCTTTTAATAGCATATTATATTCCTAAAGAAGCTTTTTTATTTACATGTACATGTTTTCATTTATGCATGTTTAGTGTAAGAGAGTGGGACAACTGAAGTTCTATTTTTTTTATAACTCCAATGAATAGACGTGAAAAAAAATGCACCATAAAATAAACCTTTATGTCTCAAGAACATAAAGCACCTGCAGCTCCACCTGAAGCTTCACCTTCACAGTTCACAGGAGCTCCTGAAGGACTCGGTGGAGAGCGCCACCTTGTGGACATTCTCACATGGAAAACATCGCAGCTAAACTTCTGAACATTGGTCTGTTTGAGAGAGTTTTAGAGCTCAAGTGAGGCTTTCATTGATTGGTTTGTATGAGCAGCCTGACATCCAATGAGGTGAGTTGGGGGGCGGGACTATCTATTTGACTGTCCAATGAGAGACAGGTTTGAGAAAACATGACACACCTCCGCAGCTCATCTTTCACGTCCAGCAGTTTCACATTAAGGACAATAAAGTACCTGTACTTGAGTTCAGAACTAATGACAATTTAATATGGTTGTATAAAATACTTCATCCATAATGATCAGTGTTGCACTGAAGCCCGTTCCCGCCACGGAATACAAGAAAAAAAAAAAAAAAAAGTTTGTGACTTTTAATCTCACAATTCTGACTTCTTTTTTCTCAGAATTTATATAGATAAAAAAAATCCTGAATTGCGAGAAAATAGTCTCACAAAAGAATTGTGAGCTCATATCTACCATTTCTGACTTTATTTCTTTAAACTTTATTTCTCAGAATTGTGACTTCTTTTCTCAGAATTATGAGTTTGTATCACTCAATTCTGAGAAAATAAGTCAAATAAGTCTTTGTTTATTGTTTATTCAGTGGCGGAAACAGGCTTCCATAGTGTTGAAATCAGTGCAGTCGCATCAACAGAAGCGATCAAGACTAAACCGTCATTTACTCTAAAGTGACGCACACTTCCGTCACCGTCACGGCCGGGCGTTTGGGTTTGCTCTGGCCCGTGTGGACCCTGGTGTGGTTCTTGAGTTTGGCGGCGCTGGCGAAGGCTTTGGGGCAGTAAGCGCAGCGGTAGGGCCGCTCCTGCGAGTGACTGCGGCGGTGTCTGGCGAGCTCCGAGCTGCTGCGGAAGCGCCGGGGACACGCAGCGCAGCAGAAGGGCCGCTCGCCGGTGTGGATGCGCTCGTGCAGCGCCCGCTCGCTGGAGGTCAGGAAGGTGCGCTCGCAGTGACCGCAGGAGAAGGGCCGCTCGCCGGTGTGGATCAGGTGGTGCCGGTTCAGCGCGAAGGGCTTGGCGAACATCTTCCCGCAGTAGTCGCAGGGGAACGGCCGCGCGCCGCTGTGCGCCAGCAGATGCTCCTGGAGAGCGCGCTTCAGCTTGAAGCTCTTGTGGCACTGCGGGCAGGAGTGCGGGCGCTCGTCGGCGTGCGTTTTATCGTGTTTGATGAGCTCCCCGAGCGATAGGAAGCGTTTCCCGCACTGCGAGCAGAGGTAGGGCCGCTCGCCCGTGTGCATGCGCTCGTGCCGTCGCAGGATGGACAGCTGCGTGAAGCTCTTGGAGCAGTACGGGCAGCAGAACGGACGCTCGCCGGTGTGCGTGGCCAGGTGCTTCTGGAGCCCGGCGCGGAGCCCGAAGCGCTTGCCGCAGACGGAGCACTGATGCGGACGCTCGCCCGTGTGGCTCAGCTGGTGCCGCTTGACGTCGGTGCGCCGCGTGAAGGTTTTCTCGCACTGCGGGCATTTGAAGTGCGTGCGCCTGCGGTGGCTCCGGCGGTGCAGGGATCTCTGCAGCAGCGTGTCGAAGGCCTCGCCGCACTGGTCGCAGCGGTACTGCTGCGTGGCGCTGTGGGTCTTGCGGTGCGTCACGAGCGCCCCGAGCGAGCCGCTGGCCTCGCCGCAGATGGAGCAGTAGTGCGGGAGCTCGCCGGAGTGGCTCTTCTTGTGGTGCACCGTCAGCAGGCGCAGGTTGGCAAAGGCGCTCTGGCAGACCCGGCAGGTGAAGCTGGCCTCGCCGTGCATCTTGCGGCAGTGTTTGGTCAGATCCCAGGCGTGCTGGAAGGTCTTCTGGCACTGGCTGCAGTGGAAGGGACGCTCACCCGTGTGCGTCAGCTGGTGCCGCTGGACGTCCGACCTGCGAGTGAACTTTCTGCCGCAGGTTTCGCACGCGTGCCGAGCGCGAGGGTTGTCAGTGGCGGCCGGCGGATCGGTTTTGCGGGTTTTCCGTGTGCGATACAGGCCGGTGGAAGGTGCTTCAGGTGTGCTGGGCGGCTCGGCAGAGCCATCTGTGAGAAACCAGAGGAAGACGAGGTTAATGAACATCTATCCAACATATCCATTACTGTCATCTACTGCATGACCACAAAACCAGTTATAAGGGTACATTTTTTGTAATTGATATTTATATCCATTGATGTATGGTTTGTTGGACAATATTTGTCTGAGATACAACTATTTGTAAATCTGGAATCAGAATCAGAATCAGAATCAGAATCAGAATTAGCTTTATTCGCCAGGTGTGCGCAAACACACGAGGAATTTGTTGTGGTTTTAGGGTGCTCCTGGTACATACATTCATACATACACATCTGACATGAGAACAGAAAAAACATTTAAATAGTAAGGCTTAACAATGGATAATAATAATAATAATAATAAGTATGAATCTGGAACAGTAGATTTATGTACAGATTTGTGCATTATTTACTATATATACAGCTGTATAAATAAACAGATATGTATGTGTATTTACATAGTACTTGAGAAAGAGGCAATAATTAAAGATGGAGAATGAATTACAGAACACAGGTAATGATCCATGTGTTAGATTTTTGGCATGAAAGAGAAATGTATAATTTTGAGCCATACAATGTATTGTTGGCTATTGCTGCAGATACAGCTGTGCTGCTTATGACTGCTGCTGTGCTGCAGGGTCACATCAGAGCGTTGCTGAATCTTGATCCAGTAAATCTGATTGATTGTTCTCTTCAGTGGTGTATCGTGTAAACCAGGGGTGTCCAAACTCGGTCCTGGAGGGCCTGCAGAGTTTAGCTCCAACTTGCCACAACACAGCGGCCCGGAGGTTTCTGGTTTGCTTAGTAAGAGCTTGATTAGCTGGTTCAGGTGTGTTTAATTGGGGTTAGAACTAGGGATGCATGATATTATCAGAACATCGGCTGATTAAGGCTTAAACTGTAAATATCGGCATCGGCCGATTTAAAAAAAAATGGCGATAAGAAGAATACTTCACATGTGCTCAGGTGTGCTAGCGATAAGATCCCGTCAGCAGTGTGCTCATTCTTAAAGATAACTTTTGTCTGAATGGTGATTAGATTAGGTTTCGGATTGCTGTATTTAAATTGAGAATGCACATACAGAACGATGTTTTAATTCCTTAGGGGGCGCTGTAGGCCTACTTGTAATAAGATTAAAGTAAAATACACAAATAACAGTAAGATACTTGTGTTTCTGATTAAATAAAGCAATAATTGATGTAAAAAAAAATTACAAAAAAAGTCAAAAGCTATAGCTTCCATAAATAAAATCACATACATGACACTGGTAAATTAAATAATTGAATGTATACAGACTTATTCATTAATATGCAATATGTTTTTTCAAAAAGTTTTTTAGAATTTTTACAACTCTTTTGCTTTAGACCATCTATTAATATTAAATCCACAAATAAAATGTTAAGGTTTCAACTGTATGTGTCTGAAAAAAAAACAAAAAAAAACAGCCGAGATTGATTTTAATATATATATATATATTTTTTAAATAAGAACTTTAATAAGGTTTATTAGTTCTAAAAAGTGCGTTTCTGCTCAAAACTATCCAAAAATTATTTTATGTTTTTTTATTTGTATATATATATATACGCATCGGCAAAAAATATCGGCATATCGGATATCGGCAAAATCTAATATCATGTGTCCCTAGTTGGAACTAAACTTTGCAGGACAGTGGCCCTCCAGGAGCAGGACTGGACGCCCCTGATGCATGTAGTGCCGAGCTCTAATCCCGGCTCGAGGACCTTTCCTGATTCCGCGCCCCTCTCTTTCTCCCACTTCTACACTGTCCTATACTAATATAGTCAAACAATGCAGAAAACAAATCTTTAAAAAACACACGCACTCCGATAGCACAAGCTGCTTTAATACATATGACAGGATATGACACATGCGTTGCGTTCTGCATCTGCGCGTGCGTGTAGAGAAAGCTCAGCGTTACCTGTAAGATCTCCGTGCGGTGTGACGGCACTCCTGAAACAAAAAATATGAAGAATATTTTAATCTCGAAAGACGAAGCGCGGTGTTTGATTTGCAGATGCGTGTCTTGTATCGCGTCTCACCGTTCCTCCGCGCTGTTCTCCGCTTTAACTCGTCGACGTGGTGTTTTTACCACGGTTTTTTGGTCCGTCGTCTCTGTAGTTTTTCTGGGTCTTCCTCGGCCTCTCCTCTGCGGCGGTTTCTGGTCAGCGTCTGATCCGGACGTTTTGACTTCCTGTGGTGGAGACGTGTCACTTCCTGCATCAGCCCTGTCTCTCTCATCGTCCGGGTTAGGCTGGTTGACTTCTTCTTCCGTCAAGACTTGGTTCTGCAGATTGTGGTCATGCTGCGTCTCATTATGGGATGTTGCTGTCGGGCCGTCGCTGGGTTTGTCGGTGAAAGGCGCAGCTTCTTCTGCAGAAACAGCAGGACTCTGGTCCAGGAGCACCTCCTCCTTCTCCGTCAGCTCCTCGGACTCCTCCTGGCTGCTGAGCTCCACCTCCGTGTAGTCGGTGACGATGATGGCGTCGGAGCCCAGCGGACTCAGGATGGCCAGCGCCGGCGGCTGGACCTGATACAGGACCGGCTCCACAGCGAGAGCCAGGCGTGCGGACGGAGGCACGGACAGAGAGGAGAGGATGCAGTCTCCAGACGAGCGAGGAAGAGTGCCTGGGAGAGAAGGTCAAAGGTCATATCACAGCGGATCATCAGAGGGCGTATTACAGAACGTTTCTACGTTAAATTAGGATTGTTAGGAAATCTTAAATTACTCTCAGGTCTGTTGCCAAGCAACCAACGCTTTGTGAGCTGCTGATGAGGTAAACAATGGATAAACAAAACAAGCAGCTTTTAACTCTTTCTCCGCCAAACCTGTTATTTCTCAGGTTTCTGTGTTGTCTCTGTTATACGCTAGGGGGCGCTATTACACATCTCCTGAATGAGTCTAACAAGCGATCTCATATGTAAGCATATGCGTATGAAAAATAACACTAACCGCGTATAAATGAAAACTGCCTAAAGTTAGCGAGTGAAATGTGGATCCAGAAAGTGTTAAAGGCCTGTGAAGCTTTGAGATTCTGATGGAAGCATCTACTGCAGCTTTGCTTTGATAATATTACTGAATATGATCCAGATGCAGTATTTGATAAAAATGCGATTTTCTCAGCTTTTTGCTCAAAATGTTGCTTTTTTTTTTTTTAACGAAACCTACCAACATTCAAGTGTTGATTAAAAAAAAATAAAAAACAATACTTGGAGCTAGAATAAAACAGATTTTTTTTTTGTTTTAAAGAAGAGGGTCTGATCTTTATTTTGATGTATTGCATGTTCAGATATTCATACATCAACATATTCTGGGGCCATGAAATATTAGTGAAAGTCAGTAAAAACGCTGGCGGTGAAAGAGTTCATTTCAGTGCTGCAGAAACGGAAACTTTGATAAGTTCGGCAGAAAAGGCAAAGCGGATATGATTTGTTAAGTCTTCAGCTTCGCTCTCATGAAGACAAACACAGGGAGCGAGTGTTTAACAGCCGAGTCTGTGAAGGACAAGAAGTGTTGGACAGCGCAATTGTAAGCGTTTTTTATTTCCGTTAGCTTTCAAATAATTGTGAAGTCAGGACAGCTGCGGGGTTGCCCTACAGTTAAGACGGTTTTTAGACTTTTTAGTGAAGTTAGGAGGTTTCTGTAACACCCCTCTCCTCTCCGTCGTTAAGATAAGAGAACGCACAGGAAATACTGCTCTGTAATAGCTTTAGTCCTAAATGTGGTTCTAACTGGAATTACTGTTTATCAAACAGGTTAGATAAGATTTTCAAGTTAGGATCTTTCTGTAATACACCCCCAAATGAACTCAAAACGCTTAATAAAAAATAAAATTAATAAACGTGAAATAAACGCTTATAAATCACACAGAATGGAGTGTATTGAGAATCTGAAATAGCAGACAGTCTCCTGTAAGGGGTAGGTTTAGGTGTAGGGTTGGTGTAGGACAATAGCACATACAGTAAGTACACTATAAAAACCATTACACCTATGGAGAGTCCCCACAAGTATAGAAATACAAACATGTGTGTGTGTGTGTGTGTGTGTGTGTGTCTGTGTGTCAGTAAGCAGTGCAAAAAAATAACAGTAATTATTGGCAGATGAATTGCTCTATGGTCCATTTTTTGAGTTAAAGACATATAAAAGAGTTTTCCGTACCCACTCTGCCTCTCTGCCAGCTGTGAGCGTCTGTGAAGAGCTGGTGCTGCTGCAGGAGGAGACGCAGGTCGCTCGGGTCGCTCCGCATACACTCCTCCAGACCAGCGGGGGCAGGATTGAGCCACGCCAGCGTCTGACACACACACACACAGCACAAATCACAGACTCCGCTACAACAACACACACCTCTGCGGCACCAAACAGAACCTCTCACAACTCAGGGTCCTCTCACAGCTCGGGGCCCTCTCACAACTCAGGGTCCCCTCACAGCTCGGGGCCCTCTCACAGCGCGGGGCCCTCTCACAACTCAGGGTCCCCTCACAGCTCGGGGCCCTCTCACAGCTCGGGGCCCTCTCACAGCGCGGGGCCCTCTCACAGCTCAGGGTCCCCTCACAGCGCGGGGCCCTCTCACAGCTCGGGGTCCTCTCACAACTCAGGGTCCCCTCACAGCTCGGGGCCCTCTCACAGCTCGGGGCCCTCTCACAACTCAGGGTCCCCTCACAGCTCGGGGCCCTCTCACAACTCAGGGTCCCCTCACAGCTCGGGGCCCTCTCACAGCGCGGGGCCCTCTCACAACTCAGGGTCCCCTCACAGCTCGGGGCCCTCTCACAGCTCGGGGCCCTCTCACAGCGCGGGGCCCTCTCACAGCTCAGGGTCCCCTCACAGCGCGGGGCCCTCTCACAGCTCGGGGTCCTCTCACAACTCAGGGTCCCCTCACAGCTCGGGGCCCTCTCACAGCTCGGGGCCCTCTCACAACTCAGGGTCCCCTCACAGCGC
>CM071941.1:172500-177500 GCA_036784905.1 Acrossocheilus fasciatus
TATAAACAGCCTTTTAATTAACAGAGTAGAATAATCACGGCTGATAGTAAGACGTGTGAACGTAACAGAAAACCAGACTGGACTCGAGAACATCTGTTATTTCTTGAGCAGCTGATTCATGAAAACAAGGATATAATCAAAGAAGAATCCGGGATAACCTTTAAAACTAAAAGCTCGTCATCATCAAATGTTTCTAAAATGTTTCTATTCCGAGGCAGATTGTTTCAGGATGGATTGTGGCTCAGGACTCTTCATTACTGATGTTTCACAGATTCAGGAGCTGGTTTTAGTTCTGAAACACTGTGTGAAACACTCTTAGAGCAAACATTTAGGACTGACACGGCCAGTATTTTTCAGATTTCCTCCTGAATCAGTGAGTTATGAGCCACTATTAGCCTGAAGATGTTCTGAGAGCATCAGCCTGATGTGTGTCTGACCTGGAAGAAATAGGCCTTCTCCACCGGGTCCTTGAGCAGCGCCAGAACCAGAGCTCTGAAGTTAGAGACGGACGTCCGGAGATCAGCGTCAGCACCCTGACAAGCAAACACAGACACATTCACACCGCGTTTCATCTTATTAGGCTGCTCAAGACATCAGAATGCTGTAACTGACACCAAACCGTCCATGTGTCACAATCCACAATTATTCAGAATCCTCAAAATCAAACTTAAACCGATGCATGCATCAACATTCTCTGCGTACACACTCGCCGCTCAGACGTCTGGGGTCAGTAAGAGTCTCTTCTGCTCATCAGGGCTGTATTTATTCAATCAAAAATACAGAAAAAAACTGTAATGTTGTGAAATCTTATTGCAATTTCTAATATTGGTTTCCTATTTTAATATACTTTAAACTGTAATGTATTTCTGTGATGCGCAGCTGTATTTTCAGCATCATTCCTGCAGTCTTCAGCGTCACATGATCTTCAGAAATCATAATAATATGCTGATTTATTATCAGTGTTCAGACTGTTCTGCTGCTTCAGATTGTTGTTTAGAACCTGTGATACTTTTTCTGTAATTCTTTGATGAATACAAAGTTAAAAAGAGCAGTAAAGTAATGTTAATTAACGACATGTATTGACTGGTGTCGGGATTAAACGTAGTTGCTTGTGATTATTCATAATTGACTGTTTTTACTACAGTAAGTACATGTAATGTGTATCAATGACGGTGTGCTTGTTACAGTATAAAGTACTGTGTTAGATTAACTGACTACGTGCACGTAATATACGGTTCAGTGTCAGGATTAGGGTTAGGGTTACTTGCATGTAGTTATGTGCAAGTAACGTGTGACAAGGACACCTCAAAATAAAGTGTACCAAAAGCACTGTACTAATCTAACTGATCTGACATTAAAACCATAATGAATGATCATAACACACAGTATTTGGACAGGTCGGGTGTGTGCGCGGGGGTCAGCACCGTGTGTCCGGGCGGAGCGGCCGGGATCTGGATCTTGTCCAGGTGGAGCTGCACGGCTCGGGGGCTCGCGGCGGCGTGACACAGCTCCAGCACCATCTGCAGACGCACAGAGATCAGAGGAGGCCGCGGCGTGTGATACAGCAGACAGTGTTTACCAGCAGACGCACCCTGGCTCTCAGACCCAGCATCAGCTGCGCTCGCTGTCTGAACTCCAGCAGCTGCGGCAGCGTCTCCGTCACCACACACACAAACTCCTCCAGCTTCCCATAATGCATCACGCTCTTCTGCTGCAGCACCTGCCACATGAAGGCAGACATCAGGTGCAGCGGAGGAACCAGCAGCCGCAGAGACGCCAGAGGAAGAGCGCCGCCTGAGGAGAGACCACACAGCATCAGACACACTCCTGTGTCCCACAATGCACTGCTCTCAACTCCAGAGTGCTGGACCAGCCTGAAGCAAACACAGCTGAGAGTATAACACGTTATATGCTGTATTAAACTTGTAAACGAGGCACTGATGTTTGCCTCCAGAACCAGCACCGGCTCTGCACTTCATTACCTCAGACTTGCGTTCCTCTAGAAGCTTGTGTTCTGTGAGTGAACGTTGCTTTATTGTTCGTCCCAAAGAGACACAAAATCACTTTCACAGACTTCATCATGAACTGCTCCTCCTGCTCGACTCGACCCCAGCAGCTGAGTCCTTAACCACCTTCACATCTCTTCATCTTTATTTGACCCTCGAAATCTACAACGCTCTATTCTAATTCTGTCTTATCTATTCGTTTTCTTTTTTATTAAAAGAAGAAGAAAAAAACCTTAACCCTCTAACACTAGCTTTCTCTATTTATTATAATTATGTGTATGTATATACATGTATGTGTATAAATGTGTGTATTTATATAGATACAATATACAGGTTCTTTTAATTGTGATGATTTTGGCTCACATTTAACAAAAACCCACCAATTCACTCTCAACAAATTAGAATACTTCATAAAACCAATAAAAAAATAAACATTTTTAGTGAATTGGTGGGTTTTTGTTAAATGTGAGCCAAAATCATCACAATTAAAAGAACCAAAGACTTAAAGTACTTCAGTCTGTGTGCATTGAATTTATTTAATACACGAGTTTCACAATTTGAGCTGAATTACTGAAATAAATGAACTTTTCCACGACATTCTAATTAATTGAGATGCACCTGTGTGTATATATGTCTGCACACATAAATATTTATATATTTGTACATATACATACACTGTAACTGTAAAGCTGCTTTAACACAATTTGCATTGTAAACAGCGCTATATAAATGCTGGTGACCTGACATACATGTAGAATCGTGCAAGTGCACTTATATATCGTTGCTCTTTTGTTGATTATGATTGTTTCTATTGTCATCATTTGTAAGTCGCTTTGGATAAAAGCATCTGCTGAATGTAATTGTAAACAATGTTCACGAGGTCACGTGACTTGAGTGTAACATGCACATCTGCATATTTTGGAGGCAGTGCTGCAGGTCCCGCTGGTGTTCCTCACATAAACACTTCTGCTGTCGACACGAGCAGTGTTTGGTGTTTCTGCGCTGATCGCTGCGCAACAATGACTCGGATCAATCAAACTCCAGCCGCGGAATCTGCGCAGAATCACTGTTTCACTGCCATTCTGCGGCGCTTTGAATGATTAAACCTCATCTAACGCCGCGGCGCTGAACGCACAGCTTCCAGTTTCCACAAAACAGCTCTTAATTACCTGCGTTCGCGATTTCAGCGCAGTTTTCTTCGTCCATTGGGAATGTTGTTAGAGCTTCACTAACTGGGTTAAGGCTGCGTACGTGACGCCACATCCGGTCTGGAATATTCAAAATAAAAGCTCCGCGAATCAGCTTTAAAAACCTAAAGAAGAAGAAAATAGACAAAATGGAATTTGAGAATAAAAAATTACAATGAGAATACACTACATTTTAGAATATTGTGTATGTACTGTATCTGCTGGTGTTGTATTTGACTGTTATTTTAGAAAAGAGAGTGTAAAACATTCATATTATACTTTATTTTTTCATTTTTATTGTTATTTATAATAATAAATAATAATAATAAAATAAGTATTTATCATTACTGCCCTTTTAACACATGCTTAAATTAATACAGTCGAAACTTTTTTTTTGACGATGGGCAAATATCAAATTCATAGCAATATAATAATAATAATAATAATATAATAATCTGTGCGAGAACAGTACTCAGTGCAGAAAAAACAATACTGAGAATAAACAGATCAAATTCCATAATACTAGTATGTTTTGTTTAACAGTAAACAGAATTCACTACATATTTTGAATAATTATTTTAATTGGATAAACGCGTCTGCTAAATGACTAAATGTAAATGTAATTGTCTTTATTTCTCTCTCACTTGCTGATTCTCTGTTGTCGTAAGAACTCAGTCTGTAATGATTTATAACTGCTGATACTTATATTCTGCCCTTTACATTTTTGTCTGAATTCGTGGACTTTTATTATGTACGGATGTCTGGCGCTGGTTTCCGGCTTCACAGACACAGCAGCAGCAGCAGCATGGGACCAGGAGCGAAAATAAACAGACCCAGAACTGTGAGTTTCTGCATCAAATCATTCGGTTCTGCTCAGAAGTGTGTGTTTCTCTCATGTTTACGCCTCGTGTTTGATAAAAGGCTGATTTTGATGCTGCGCGGAGCGTCAGAGAAGCACGTGTTTCCGTCTCAGTGCTATTAACTATTAATACAGTCAAATAAACCCGACTATAATTAACACTATGAAGTTGCATTGTCCTTTTGAATTTTAATAAGGGTTTTAGATTTCCAAACACAAAAGAGAGATTCTATGACAGTGATGCAGTTTATTGGCTGTGATGTAAATCTGCAGGAACTGGCCAAGAATCTGTTCAAGAGACGCAGGGTTCTGAGTCAAGAGAAGAGGAAGAAGAACCGGATCGTAGGAGCCGTGATCGACCGGGACATCATCACCAAACACCATCTGAAGAAGCGGAGGTTGGAGTGGCTTCATCAGCGTCTGCGAGTGAAACGCAGGTGTGTCGATGGCTCTAAACTCGTTTGCTCTGCCGTCCCACAGCTCCAGCTCCAGAGCCAACATCACGCTCTCGGGGAAGAAGAGGAGGAAGCTGATCAAGCAGCTGGCGCACATGGAGCGAGAGAAGATCTCCGCCGAAGGTACGGTATATCTGCTTCAGAGTCACCGTCTCCAGACGTCCGTCCTCCTCTCTCACACACACACACTGCTTCTCTTCACAGCCGAGACGCAGAAGACGCTCCCCGCTCCTCCTCTTCCTCTTCCTCCTGCTGCTGCTGCTGCTGCGAAGAAGAAGAAACACAAGAAAACCAGAAGAGCAGCGGCAGCGGACCACACAGACATGATGGACGTGGAATAAAGGAGTTTACAGAGCCTGGGTTTAGATGGACTTCATGACATTACAGCCAGAACACACGTGTGTGTGTGTGTGTGTGTGTGTGTGTGAGTGAGTGTGAGAATGTGTGTGTGTGTGTGTGTGAGTGTGTGAGTTGAGAAAACGAATAAACTTTG
>CM071941.1:190000-197500 GCA_036784905.1 Acrossocheilus fasciatus
GGGCTCAGGCGAGTCCAGGCGGGGCTTCCGCTGCAGTGGGCGTGGCTCAGGATGAGTCCGTGCAGGGCGAGGGTGGAGGCGGGTACAGGTGGTGCGAGTAGCTGCGCTCGGTGAAGGGCGACGGCGGGCAGCTCTCACAGTTCTCCTCCGCAGACAGGTACTGGCTGCGCGGCGTGGGCGGCGGCGGCAGCGGCTCCGAGTCGTAGTTCAGGTCGCTGGTGTAGCCCTTGACGGCGGCGCTGGACGCGTGCGGAGCCCTGCGGCCCGGCGTGTAGTCGCTGTCGCACACGTCTGTGCTGCAGGGCGTCGTCGGAGGGGCGAAGTGACGGTAACTGTACGGCCTGTAGCTGCAAAACACTCAGAGTCAGACACTGAATCATAAACCAGCGTTAGCGTGACATGCGTGCGACGTGTCGTCCGTTACCTGTACGACCGGTGCGTCGACGGGCTGTTGGACGAGTACCCGAACTCCAGCGTGTACTGCGACCGCACCGTAGCGGGAGACGGAGGAGGGTTCAGGATCTGGAATCATGGCAGAGAAAAGACTCGTTACAAAAGATGCTGTCATTTACTAATCAAATTTAATACAATTATAACACATAATAATCCAGGGTTTCTGCAGGATTTTTACACTCAAATTTAAGACTTGTTTTTTATTTTTAAAAGACCTGTACAAATAAAATGAATACTGTATGAGCGGGGCACTGTCTGCAGTAACGGCAGAAATAGTATTTTTTATTCCTTCCAATGACAGGCGACCCAGAGACAATTTACATCAAATTAAATGCCAAATATTCAATTGAAGTTTATTTGTATAACTCGCTCCAAAGCAGCTTTACAGACAATTGTAAGTTTGTACATTATATTTAGGAGTAGGTTGTTGGTGACTGTGACAGAAATATACAGTAAGAATCATGCAGTTTGAACTCTGGGTGTCGTCTGGTCAGAGGAGAACTGACCCCGACTGAGCCTGGTTTCTCCCAAGGTTTTTTTCTCCATTCTGTCTCAGAGGGAGTTTTGGTTCCTTGCCGCTGTCGCCTCTGGCTTGCTCAGTTGGGGACACCTAATTTCTAGCGATTATCGCCGATTTGATTGCTCATATACTATTTAAACTAAACTGAGCTAGACAATGACATCTCTGAATTCAGTAATGAAATGCCTTTGACTGAAAATTGAATGTTTAATCTTATCATTATATATTACTGACACTCTGTCCTCCAATTTGATACTGTTAAGTGCTTTGACACAATCTGTATTGGTAAAAGCGCTGTATAAATAAAGGTGACTTATAGCAGTTAGTTATGAATCACACGTAATCCAGACGGTGAACACTATTAACTGCAGTCATTATGTTATATGAACTTTATATGAACTTATAGCAAAATTTGGCAGATCATTGTGTAACCAAAATACTAATAATATCCAGTTTTAATTATACTTTGTTTTTTTTAAATAAACAAGCCTGAAATGCACACTTATTTTGAAATAATGTTTTTGTTGGTTTTGACTGCTTCTATTGTCACTTTGGATAAAAGCGTCTAAATGTAAGTGCAGTGCTTTACTGCTTCCAGCGGCTCGTTCTAACATGAAGATGATGAAATGTGCATCTTATAAAAATCTACAACATATTTGAATACAAACAAAGTAAACATTGTCATAATTCATCAACAGTAGATCATTAGCAATCATCTCTTGGAATAAATTAGGAGTTAAATTACTTTAAGACCTCTTAAAATGATAAGATTTTTATTATACCATTTAACACTGAATTTACACTCTTATAGGGACCCTGACGTGAGTGCAGACTGACCGGAGGGAAGTAAGTGCCCTTGGTGCTGGAGGAGCTGCTGGACGAGGCTCCGGTCACATGTGCGCGGTCATACGGCGGCCCGCTGCTGCCTCCCATGATGCTCAGCGAGCCGATGACCGATTTCCCGCGAGACATGCCTGAGAGAGAAACACACGTCAGCACTCAAGTTAAATGACTTACGATATGAAAAAATGATCAAATTTTTGTAGGTTTTTGCTTAAAACAAGCAAAATATCTGCCGATGGGGTCAGAAATATAATCTTAGTTCAAAGGCTAAACAAGATTATTTTTCTTGCTCTGCTGGCAGATATTTTTGCTTGTTTAAAAGGCACAATATGTACGTTTGTATGGAACTCAGAAATCATGTTGGGATCACGCAAGTACACGAGCGCATAATATATTTATTTCACACTGCAAGTGATTTTTGGATATTTTATAACAAAAACCTTACCTTATAGTGACTAATTAAATTCTGATACTTTTTTCAGAAAACACGGGTTAGAGTTCAGGGTTAATTCACCTCAAAACTAAAATTCTGTTGTTTTTGGATTTCACCAAAAATGTGTGTTCTGAAGATGAACGAGGGTCTTGTGGGTTTGGAATGACGTGAGGGCGAGTAATTAACCACAAAATTTAGTTTTGGGGTGAACTATCCCTTGAAGTCATTTTACCTGCAAAATAAATGCATCCTGACTCAAGAACATTCAGATATAAGACAAAAAGGCTAAGCACGTGTGGTTTTCTGCGCTCACCGGGCAGCGAGCCGCTCAGAGAGCCGGGGTGAGGCACGTATCCCAGCGGCACCGAGGACGGCCCGTGCACCACGAAGTCATTGGTCATGGTCTCGCCGTCGTCCTTCATCTGAGGACACAGGACTCGCTGGCACACGAAATACACGGCGCCCACCACGAACAGCACCATCACCACACCCACGATGGAGCCGATGGTGTTGGTCGGAGGAAAGGACGGCTCTTCTGTGGCGTCTGAGGAACAAACCAGAGCTGCTTCATTAACACAGCGGCGCTCTACAGGTCTGAAGACTCCTTCAAGACCTTCTCAAGACCACGATATTTAAATCAACTGAAGACAACACAATACTTCAAAATGTCCTCTGAATATAAATGTCCAGAGAGCACACTCTCCATTACTGCTTTAATTTCAACAAAAAATAACTTACGTTTTGAAAAGCCTTGCAAACAAACACTAGAATATGGAAATAACGGTCACACTTAAAGCATAATGCATTATAAAAGTAGTTTTAATGCATTAATTATGCCTTGTAATGCTCCTTATAATGCATTGTGGAATCTCATGAATAACTGTCAGTAGTTACACTATCGGTTCATTGTTACACTATGCATTTTAAACTCGGTTATCATTTTTTACGACAATATTACAAAGCACATGATGAATAATTAATGCATTATACCCCTTAATAAAGCGTTATACATAAAAGGCTTTAAGTAAAGCGCTACTGAAATAACGTTTAACTGCACAAAAATGATGTTCTTCTTCAGTGTTTTTGAAACACTAAAGATTCTTAAATCAAGACACATTTACTGGATGCAAAATAACATCAGAAGTCTTGTTTTCTGAGAAATTATACAAAATTAAGTGAGTTTATACTTAAACCGAGAACCAATTTCTGCCAAAAGGATAAGTTTTCATTCCTCATTGGCAGATTTCTGTTCTCATTTTAATCATAAACTCACTTCATTTCTTCACTTTTCATCTCAAGTGAATGCGTCGTGATTTAAGCATATTTATATCGGAAATCAAGACAAAAACACTGACTGAACTGAAGACTTTCTGCTCTGATTTAAGATCTTTAAAGGCTTTAATCTGAGGAAGCGTGAATTAAGACGGAAGCCAGACGTACAGCAGCCGATCTCGTCCGAGTTGTCTGTGCAGTCCATGTTGTGGTCACATTTCTTGTGCCGCCCGATGCACTGACCGTTGGCGCAGGTGAACTGATCCACGGGACAGTGAACTGCGGAGACAGACAGGAAGTGTGGGTGAATCAGACAGGAAGTGGCTCACAGACCGCGAGGATCGGCCGGCGATGGTTACCTTCACATTTGTTCTCATCTGACCGGTCCTGGCAGTTGATCTCTCCGTTGCAGCGCAGAGAAAGGTCCACGCACTGCTTGCTGTCGCACTGGAACTCCTCGTCGGAGCAGACGGGGCAGTCGCGCTCGTCGCTGCTGTCGTCACACTCGGCGAAGCCGTCGCAGCGCCAGGCCTGCGGGATGCAGTCCACCTCGCCGGACGCACAGGAGAACTGCTCCGGAGAACACGTGGGCGGCTCTGAGGACGACAACCAGCGGTTAATCACAGACGTTTATGACCCTGGACCACAAAACCAGTCATAAGGGTCAATTTGTTTAAATTGAGAGTTACACATCATCTGAAAGCTGAATAAACAAGCTTTTGGATGAACTATCCCTTTAACTGACTGCAGTAAATACAAGTGTGCCCCAAGCCTTCAAGAGAACTCTACACATGATTTTCAGCTTTGAGTCAGATTTATTTGTGCAGGAGGTGTTTCTGTGATGTACCTCCGCAGGAGAGCTCGTCCTGCAGCAGCACCAGGTGAACGGGACACGAGCAGCGCGTGGTTCCGTCTCCTTTCACGATGCAGATGTGCGAGCAGCCGCCGTTATCAGACGTGCAGGGGTGTTTATCTGCACACACACACACACGGGATCAACACAAGCTCCAGCGCATGCAGAAACACAGCGACGCACCGTGAATCGAGAAATGATCTATTCTGAGATTTTCTGAACGCATGGCGGTTCTCTGGAGTGGGTCCTGAGCGTAGTTTTGAACACTGCATGCTTCAGAATCAGCCGTGCTCTGCTCGTTTCCAAACCCTTACACACACTTAAATCATTCATAAGATTGGAAAAGCTTGAAGCGAATTACAAGGGTGTTCACAGTGGGCTGTGTTTACATGAATCTGCCTACGCTCTTCTCATGATCAGTGACTGATCGGATCGTACGGACCAGGCTCCACGGCTCGGCACGCATGTGATCCGCAGATTAATTGCAAAACTTAACCATAACAGAGTGAAAGTTTATCAATTGTAAGTGTTTACACACACAAGCGATGTTAAACCGTTCCAGCGAAAGGGAACTCGATGCGTTACTCGCGATGTTTACATGAAGCTCTTTCATATCTCCTTCTCTCTGCCTTTGAACAGACGCATATACACATAAAATCATGACAAAATACCCATCTCAACAATCATTCTGGTAAAAGCAGTCTGAAGTGAACGAGCTGAGAAAGTTTCATTATATTGGATCCGTGCATCAGGTCTTAAAGGGGCAGCAGCCTAATAATAATAATAATAATAATAATAATAATAATAATAATAATAATAATAATAATAATACCTGCTGCTGTCATTAACGCTCATCAAACAACACGCAGTGTTACTTCAAACTTAATTACTACATTTCTGTACCTATTCTATTTGTTTTGGTCTAATTTATAAAAATAAGAAAGCCTTGCAATGTGTACAGTGTTGGACTGAGAAGCGTCTGTTGCTCTCGCTGCTGAGTGCTTCTATTGTTCTTCAGATAAAAGCATCTGCTAAATCACTAAATGTAATGTACCTGAATACTGCTGACCTTATTTTATTTGTAACACTGTTCTGTTGTATTTATCTATGCTTGTAGTTTGTGTAGCTGTTGACTTCTCTTTAATAATGTTTGCTAAAAGAGGCTTTGCTGCGGGATCGAAGAAGTACTTCTAGAAAGCAAAGGTACATTGAAATATTTTAGTTTTCTTGCTGATCTGAAAACCGATCCGATCCGTGGTTAAAAAACCGTACTATGATTTGTGACCGGCTGAAGCACTACCCATGATGCTCGGCGGGAGACGCTTACTGTACTCGTCCATGTGGAGCTCGTGGACGGCGTGGATGTCGCTCAGAGAGGCGATGCGCGCCTGGATCTTGGTGCGCCCCTCACGCGTGACCTTATCGATGCGCTCGATCATCTGCTGCTGCCGGTCGATCCAGTACAGGAAGTTCCCAAACACCGTCAGACCCACCGGCTGCAGGATGTTGGAGTCCTCGATCACGATCCGATTGGCTCCTGGACGACACACAGAGACGGGTTCAGGACATCTGTCTGCACGTCCAGAGGACATTAGATCTGGGACGTCTTCATTGTTTCTATGCTTAAACTTCTATACTTTTATATACTTTGTCTAAGCGTGCTTTAAAAGTACTGGACAAGAAACCCAACAGATATCATCAGTGTTTGATTATCAAGTACAATTGTTTTACTTTTGACTACTTCTGCCTTCCTTTATCTGTGAAAACTTCAAATTCTTTTTAAAACTAGATTGAGAGAAAATCACCAAAATCTTTAGAAAAAGTGTGGGGCTGTTTTCTGGAGCATCCACCTTCTCTTACTGCGAAATAATTGCAAAGACATGCTTTATTTTTAGATTTTATATTAATGACTGAACAGCTGAACAGATCATGAGTCGTTCCTCTCACCGGACAGGTCGCTGCTCTCGATGCGCCTCAGGTCCATGTCGACCCAGAAGAGTTTTCCCAGCTCGTTGTCGACGGCCAGAGCGACCGGTTTGCCCAGATTACTGAAGAACAGAACCTCGCGCTCCGTCCCGTCCAGAGCCGCGCGCTCGATCTTCGGGGAGCGCTCCTGCAGATTCGTGAAGTACATGTACCTGCGGAGAAACAACTCTGAGTTACACGACTTCTCAAATGTTATGTTTAAATATGCAAACAAGGCATTCTCTTAAATAAATATGCACTAATTTGTAAATTCTTGTCTGATTTTGTCGTCATATTAAAGGTTTCTCCAGAAGAGGTTTTTGATTTCTCTCTTTATCTCTCCATGAAACAGAAAATACTGTCAACAGACAGAAAACAAACATTTTCACCATATTTTTAGACATAAAATGTTGTATAAATCAGTGAATGATAAGCTTATGTTGGAAATGTAGTTATCCTGTTTAAAATGTAGTTAGTAGTGTAACTATTTCAGTTACTTTATTAAAGTAATGATTACATTAAATACAGTCACTGCAATTTATGAAAGAAATCAATTAAATCTGTTTGTGCGGAAAAAAATCAGATGCAACCCCGTTTGTAATCATTAACATATTCATAAGTAACTTTAATAACACATTTTCTTCTCAGTAACTGTAACTGATTACAATTACATTTATTTGGGGTTACACCTTATTTTAAGGTGTCCTTGTTACAGTATAATTATACATTTAAGTACTGAGTAATATTAACCCAATTGTAGGATTAGTTAGGATTAGTGTTAGTTATGCATAATTAATTGTTATTATAATAGTAAGTACATGTAACAAGGGCACCTTAAAATAAAGCGTTACCTTATTTTGTAACTAACGTAATTCTGTTACATGTAACTAGTTCCTCAACACTGAATATGAACAAACCTTCAGAGAATAGAGAGGAACAAGGTGAATATAAGAGATTAAACTCTTTAAAGACACGGACCGGAACAGAAATCTACAGACGGCTGATCAGTGCCGTGAGCTCACCCTCTCTCCGGGTTGACCACGATGGCGCGGGGTTTGTCGTGTTCCCCGCGCAGCACCACGCCGACCCGAGATCCGTCCGTGCGCGTCACGTTGATGACGTTGGTCACTTCACTGGTCCAGTAGATGAAGCGGCTGTAGA
>CM071941.1:207500-262500 GCA_036784905.1 Acrossocheilus fasciatus
CCACACACCAGTATGCCTACAATATGAACACAACCACCTCAGAGCATTATTATGACAAACAGCCGCGCAGCAGAGACGCCAACAGCGTGATTCAGCGACGTTTAAATCATTTCTTCTCACACGCAAACTCAGAGCGAGGGTTTACACTTTTATCACGATGTACAACAAATCGCATACAGATATATGTTGATATATTCTCCTGTGTTGGTATAGGTTTATAAATGATTTACGTTACAAATCTAGTGATAATCGGAGATGACCGCTGAGTGACCCACTCACAGCACACACAGAGGAAGACTTCAGCGCCTCACACACAGTCTGTACTGGACAATCACCGGTAAGTTACCATCAGAGATCACGTGTGAACAGGACAAGCATGGCGTTTTTATGGAGATGACGTGATTACTATGAGCGGTTTACAAAGCTCTGCTGCTTTTGAAATGGCTTTTCTATGTAAATATGCGCTAGACGAGACGGACGTGGCGCTCGAGACCCAGGCTTCTTCTCCATTCATCAGGATCTGAGGCTCTGATACGATCACGTGCATCTCGTGTCTAAAAGCAAAGCTTCTGATTGGCTAGTAATGTTAGTTTGGCTGAGAGTGAAAGCTGTGCTCCTCTCACACCACTGGTAGGCAAACTCGAACATGATAAATCAACAAATCTTTTTATTTAATTATTTTTTCACAGCTGAGCGCCGCACGCCGGAGATCTTTAAGCCCTGAGTTCATCAGCACACACTGATTAATCCCATGTTGTAGCAAAAATATAAATAAAAAAGTGTGACCAAATGATGTACTCTTGCGACAAACTGAGAAAGTTAGACGCAAAAGAGCGACCAGTGGGTAGAATATCAGTCAGTCATCGCTCTATATCTCCAGGAATATATCTCAGTAAGATGAGATTGAAATGATTCAAACATATAATGCAGTGCTGATTGAGAGATGAAGAAATAAACGCTCCTCAGAAGATGAGATGGAGATCATTCCTCCGCTGAGGAACAGTGAGAGTAAAGCTCCTCAGAAGAGAGACGCACTGATGTTTCTAGAAAATGATTAAAGCTGAGCTGCTTCAGTCCAGTAAGTGTTCATCTGGAGACATGACTGCAGTTATTCTGATGCTTACTTGATCAAAATCAGTCCAGATCTGACACTGAAGCAGCAGCTGAAGCTGGACGCTTCTACAATTACACTAAAAGAGCTTTTATTAGGTTAATAAAAACAATAAGACCGATTAATAACGAGTGTGGATTCAGCTCGACTCAGAACAAACCCTGAACAGAGAAAGAAAGAAACACTTGCCAATTATTTCCCAGCTGCGTCTCCAAGGAGCCCATTATGGAGCTGCGCTTCAGGCGCGCGTGTGTGTGTGTGTGTGTGTGTGTGTGTGTGTGTGTGTGTGTGTGTGTGTGTGTGTGTGTGTGTGTGCTCACCTTCAGTGTTATGTCGGTCCAGTAGATGCGGTTGTCGGTGATGTCGAAGTCGAGGGCGGACGCCTCTTTGACGCCGGTGAGTGGAATGGCCACGTTGTTGTTGTTGGTCTCCAGCGAGATGCGCCTGATGTCCGTGTGGCGGGAGAACAGCAGGAAGGCCTCGGGGACGATGCAGGTGCTCAGATCGGCCATGAGCTCCAGACCGATGGGACACGCGCACGACACGCCCTGCGGCTTATACAGGCACAGGTGACTGCAGCCGCCGTTAGCGTGCGCACACGGGTTCACACCTGCGCAGACGAGACCCAGCTCAGCACAAACAAGAGCTCTGATGGTAGAACTCACTATTTTAACTCATTGCAAAAGCTGATTAATCAGTGAAATAATTGTCGATTAATCTTTCTAAGTATTGTTAGATTAATCGATTATCAAAGTAGTTACTCTAGAAATCCTCATTCTGTCATCATTTGTCATTCAAACCCTTCTTTTGTAGAACTGCATAAAGATATTTTGAAGAACCAAACAGTTTTGGCTCCCATTGACTTCCATTATATGGACAAAAACACGACGGAAGTCGATGGGAACCGAAACGGACGAGTTCTTTAAAGTATCTTTTTTTACAGAAGAGAGCAGCTGGTGCAGGTTTGAGTGACTCGAGGGAGGAAATGACATCACAGCGGCTCACCGAAGGTCTGGTGGACGTATGTGGCCTTGATTCCCATGAGGTCAGGCAGCTGGTCGACGATCACCTCGCGCTCCAGGCTGCGCTTGTGCACGCGCTCGATGCTGCGCCGCTGCCAGTCCGTCCAGTAGATGTAGTCGCCCAGCAGCGTGAAACCGAAGATGTGCGGCAGGTTATCATCCACCAACACCCTCCGGCCCGATCCGTCCATCTCCATCACCTGCAGAACACCAGACACACTCCTGAGCAACCCTAGCACTGCTTCATCTCTCACTCTATTATATATATATATATATATATATATATAAAATTTTTTAAAAATTATTATTTATAGTTATATATGTGTGTATAAAGCACAGTTCTCTCTCTCCTGTGGCAACAGTAACCGAGAGGGGCGGAGCTTAGCAAAGGGTCATTTATAATATCTCTGCAAATAGAAGACGACATCATCGAGAACATGGTTTTAATAAACAGGAAATGCTGTGAAGCTAGTGCTCAACCCTGTATCCATGGAAACGGTTACCGTGGTTACTAATGACGCCAGTCACTCTGAATTTTAATCAGAGTGGCTTTAATTCAGCAGATGAATTAATACAGCTCACCTTTAACTACAGCACAACTTAAAGAGTGAGAGTGTGTGTGTGTGTGTGTGTGTGTGTGTGTGTGTGTGTGTGAGAGAGAGAGAGAGAGAGCTAACCGCAAACAATCATTCACATATGTGCGTACACACACTGGTATTCCTGGCATAATGGTTTTTCTTCTGTACAAACAGTATTTTCTTACCTAAACCGACCCCTCACACAAAACTACAGGCACTTTTACATTCTCTAAACACTTCATTCTGTATGAGTGCGCACACACACACACACACACACACACACACACGTGTAAATGTGCCAAACTACCAGCGGTCAGACACACAGCAGCACATGAACATCTGAAGACGGGAAACACGCTGAGCACCTGAGACTGAACATGAAGAGCTAGAACAACATCACAGCAGTGATAATAGACACGCATGTTTACATCCACAGCGCTGCTCTGACCTCCAGACCTCAGGAGAACTACACTCACTTCCTGCCGCTCCAGCGACTCACACACACACACTCACTCACACACTCACACACTCACACACTCACACACTCACACACTCACACACTCACACACTCACACACTCACACACTCACACACTCACACACTCACACACTCACACACTCACACACTCACACAC
Source organism: Acrossocheilus fasciatus (assembly GCA_036784905.1). Lineage (NCBI taxonomy): Eukaryota > Metazoa > Chordata > Actinopteri > Cypriniformes > Cyprinidae > Acrossocheilus > Acrossocheilus fasciatus. The sequence continues at coordinate 210,845 of CM071941.1, forward strand.
ACACACACACACACACACACACACTCACACACTCACACACTCACACACTCACACACTCACACACTCACACACTCACACTCAAACACTCACACACTCTCGCTGGGCGATAGGAGAAAAAATTCATATCTCTGTTTTTTGGCTGATTTGCGGTATAAGGTATATCTCTCGGGATTTTGTATTTGGATTAAACAAATAAAAGTGAATGTAACCATGTAGGCATATTTTATGTGCAAAAAAGTGTCGATCACTTTACATTCTAACATTGCAATCTAAAAACAAAAATAATGCTTTTAAAGCAGAAGTTACATTTACTAAACTAAAAATGATTAAAAAGCACAGACTAATTGAGTAAAAAGTCTATTTTGATTACACCATTACAGTCACTTTACAGTTAGTGCTATCATACAAATACACTTAGGCCTACTTGTAGGTCTCGCGCACACACACACACACACACACACACACACACACACACCCCGGTCTGGACTGCAGCATGTGACCCTGTGTGGTGTTTGCTGTAGCTCTGGGTCACAGCGGCGCTGAAGTCAAGTTTCCATCTCGGGTGTTTGGGCCTCAGTCGCGGGTCTGCGCTGGTTTGGCCGGAGACCGCAGTGCGGTGTGGCTTTCAGATTCTGGGTCTATTCTAAACAGAGCGACCTCAGCTGGAGTGCGGGCCACAATCGGAACCAGATGTGGGCAGAAACCACAGAGCCGGCCGTCCTCCAGCCGACGGGACGGAGCGAGAGAGCAGCGTCACATCCGTACGGAGCTCAGAGTCTCACATTCCAGACCCATCTACACTCATGTTTCTGATCATCAGATCACACGAACACACCGAAACCACCCATGAGCCCCTCGAGAGCAGCTCTTCACTGGAGCGCCACATACTCGTGTTATTCACACACACTCCTATAAATCTGTGTTCATTAGGAGACACACACACACTCTCACACACACACACTCTCCCTCTCTCTCACACACACACACACTCTCCCTCTCTCTCACACACACACACACACACTCTCTGTCATATACACTCTCTCTCTCTCTCTCTCTCTCACACACACACATACTCTGTCTCTCAAACACACACACTCTCTCTGTCATATACACTCTCTCTCTCTCTCTCACACACACACACACACACTCTCCCTCTCTCTCACACACACACACACTCTCCCTCTCTCTCACACACACACACACACACTCTCTGTCATATACACTCTCTCTCTCTCTCTCTCTCTCTCTCACACACACACACACACACTCTCTGTCATATACACTCTCTCTCTCTCTCTCTCTCTCTCTCACACACACACACATACTCTCTCTGTCTCTCAAACACACACACTCTCTCTGTCATATACACTCTTTCTCTCTCTCTCACACACACACACACACACACACACACACACTCTCCCTCTCTCTCACACACACACACACACACTCTCTCTGTCTCTCAAACACACACACACTCAAATTCAATTCAAGCTTTATTAGCATGGCTGTGTAACCAATGTTGCCAAAGCATTAACATATAAATAATAAAAAGAAACAAACAATAGGAAAAAAACAACAACAATATAGATAATAAATAAAATGTATCTAAATAGATGAAAAGATAAAGTGAGTCAGTTCAGAGTTAACCATGTTTAACACCTAACATTGTGAATGGCTAACACAAATTTGCAGCTAGAGCAGCTGTGTTGTCATCTCTCTCTCACACACACACACACACACACACACACAGCTGGTTCTCCACGTGTGTGTGTTCACGGTCTTGTTTCTGTCAGACTCCCAGCGCGTGCCGTTAGTGTGAGCTCACAGCGTGAAGCGGCGCTGCTGCTGGCTGGAGGTAAACACACACACACACACACACACACACACACACAGCCTGAATCTGTCAGGATTATCAGTATTTTTTCGCTCCTGTGGAGCCGCAGCTAATGAGACACGCTGAAGCACCAGAGGCTAAAAACACGAGCGTAAGAGGAGACGACTGACAGCACGAGAACACGTGACCTGTATCACGATCCATCACGTCACAACGGGTGAAAACAATTAAACAGAGGAAACTGATGAGGAGTTTAAAGGGGTCATGACAAGAGAAATCAGACGTGCCTTGATCTTCTGGCATGTAAGAGGTATTGCACCATTAAAACATCCTGCGAGTTTCAGAGCTTAAAACCTCCTCATTATAAACAAAGCATTTATTTAATCAAACTCCAAAACGGCTCGTTTGGATCCGAGGGGCAAGATGATGTCACCTGGTCATTTGCATAAGCACCGCCTCCAGAGCAAGGCATCGGCGAATAGTCATCATCTCACCATAGGCCCCGCCCACTGGCGTTCAGTCGCTAACGGCTCTTGATTACTCCGAATGAGTGTCGCGTCGCAGCAAAAGCAAATAAACAATCACTGCGCTGCACCGGAGACAGTAAACAGCTGCGAGTCTGTCGTCGGGACACGAGTGAAAGAACGATCGCTTTGACACGTTTGGATTTAACGGCTCGTTCACATCTTTGTACAGATATCAGAAGGAGCCCAGCGTAAGGAACAAGTGGATAGTTTATTTTTAACGGCACCCCGGATCGTGTCGGAGGATTTTGTTTTGTAAACGAGGCACAGAGTCTCGGAGAGTCACAGATGAAGCAGAACTAGATCTGCAGCACAAACCGCAAGGAAATGATTTCATAACGCTTTGTCTGGAAACGGCCGCTTTATTTTGATCATGTTGTCAAAACACTCACAACAGCGAGGGGCGTTGATACTGTTTCCTCTGCAGTGACGTTAGCCAATCACAACAGCGGCTGATTACTGACGAGCCTTAAAGGACACGCCCCTTAAAAACAGGTGGCTTTAGACAGAGGGTCAGAATGAGGGTTAAAAGTTTCTCCACATTTATTTGTGCAAAAAAAAAAAAATCTTTAGTAACAAATCAAGGAACATTAACAAAAAAAAAAAAAAATCCATGTCATGACTCCTTTAAACAGTGAAAACTGATGAGGAATTTAACGTCTCATATTCCCACACGTGTGTTTTATGACTATAAAAATATTATATTCTTGTGTGTATAATTGCGATGGATACTGCAGTCTGACCTCGATGACGTCGGTCTTGGCGTCTCCCCAGTAGATCTTCCTCTCGCTGTAGTCCAGCGCCAGTCCGTTGGGCCAGCCCAGAGACGTGTTGACCAGCACCAGCCGCTCCGTCCCGTCCAGAGCCGCCCGCTCAATCTTTGGCACCTCACCCCAGTCCGTCCAGTACATGTACCTGCGGCAGAACACGGGACACACGCTTCAGCACACGCCGAACACGGAGCACGCTTCTTACACAAACTCCAGGAGCCTGCGCTTCAGCCGTGATCTGACCGGAGTCTGGCCATCAGATCGGATCAAATCTTGAAAATGGGTTGTTCAAGAGAAAAAAAGGATTCTGAATTCAGATTAGATCTTGGATTAAATCTTCAAGCTTGTGTTGTTCAAAACTTTTTAGTAAGATTGGGATACTTTTGATCCGAAAAAAACAGGATTATTCTGATCCCAGCAGAAGAGCAGATTTCAGGATTTCACAACAAAAATGTAATAACTTCAAAACCGGTCCAAAAAAAATACAACAATTGTAAATGTAATATATCCCCTAATAGCCGTCAATATCAAACAAAATTAATTATATCATATTTCGTTAAGTTTTTTTTTAAATCACTGATTGTAAGCTACACTGGCTCAATCATCAGAGATGGAGCAGTCAGAAGTAGTTATGTGTGTAAATGCAATGCAAAACACTGGCATTTTTCTCATCATCATGTCCCTTCAGGGGCTCCGTAGAGCACTAGTCATACAGATCTGTGTATCTGGATCAGGGTGATCCAATCCAATTTTGCTTTGAATAACCGGCACGAAAGTAAGACTGGTTTCCCTGATCCTGGATAGCAAAACATGGGGTTTCCAAATCCAGATCATTCTGATCCAGATCCCCAGGAGCCTGCAGTTCAACTGTGATCTGACTGGATTTCAGCTTGCGGACTGGCTCAAATCTGGCAAATGGATTGTTCAAAAAAAAAAAAAAGGTTTTGAAATCAGATTCGATCATATAATCCAGTCTAGTTTTTGAACCGGATCAAACATTTTAGTAGGATTCCTTTGATCCCAGCAGAAGGGAGGATTCTGAGTGGATTTCAAAAACAAAATGATTTTAAAATGACTTCAAAATTGGTTAAATAATACAACACTTGTAACATGCTGCATACATATTTATATTTAACCGTTACAAACCAAAGGCCTGCAGTTAATTTCTGCATCTGAATGTTTTAAATCATATGTAAATATCCCTTCTTTCTGACAAAGTAAAGCTTTCTATTCTTATTCTATTTAGCCCTTTAAAGGAACACTCCACTTTTTTTGGAAATAGGCTCATTCTCCAACTCCATTCCGCCGATCTCCGGGTCTGGCGATAGCACTTTTAGCATAGCTTAGCATAGATCATTGAATCCGATTAGACCAGTAGCATCGCGTTCAAAAATGACCAAAGAGTTTCGATATTTGTCCTATTTAAAATTTGACTATTCTGTAGTTATATCGTGTACTAATAATCAAGGTAATAATCAAGGAACTTTGCTGCCGTAACATGGACGCAGCAGGCGCAGTGATATTACGCAGCACCTGAAAGTAGTCCCCAGCTAGGTAACTACTAGTTATAATATAGCTGGGGACTACTTTCAGGCGCTGCGTAATATCACTGCGCCTGCTGCGTCCATGTTACGGCAGCAAAGTTCCTTGATTATTACGCCAGAATGAGAGTATAGTTCCTAATCATATCAGCCTAGAAAATCGCAACTTTTCATTTTCTGCTGGTCTTAGTACACGATATAACTACAGAAGAGTCGAGTTTTAAATAGGACAAATATCGAAACTCTTTGGTCATTTTTGAACGCGATGCTACTGGTCTAATCAGATTCAATGATCTATGCTAAGCTATGCTAAAAGTGCTATCGCCAGACCCGGAGATCGGCTGAATGGAGTTGGAGAATGAGCCTATTTCCAAAAAAAGTGGAGTGTTCCTTTAAAAGAGTTTAAATTCCAGACAAACACACGTTAAATAGAGCAAAACATCAGGAGTTTGCTAAAGAAAATCTAAAGTGAAGCTATGAATGTGCACCATGACTGGGACCCTATGATTTCTGCGACGTGGACGTGTGAATGAATGACGTGATTTCAGCCTCAATATGAACACATGAACACGCTCTAGAACTGCTCCGAGAGCCACTTCATCAGCAGTTTACCATTTCCTTTGAGTAAAACTATCATATCATATCATATATAATCAGGAACCTAAAGGTTTTCACAGCAACCCGTCAAAATAAAAGTTTGGTTTAACTTGAAGAGACTGTGACAGATATCGTACTACTGCTAATAATAGAATTATTATTAAAGAATTATTTTTAAAGGAATGTTTGCCAGAAAAATTATACCAGAGTTCATTCAGCTGAAAAATGTAAATACATAACACAGTACGTCTGTATCATGTATTAAATAATAATAATAATAACAACAACAACATTTAATAAAATAGTAAAATAATAAAAAACAATTCAATAAAATTAATTAAGTGATGCATCTGATTATTAATATTTAATGAAACCATTAAAATGGAAAGAAAGAAAATTAATGGAAAACAGAATTTGGTAAAAATAGAACTGACTTCTTCATAGGGCCTTAATGTAATTTTTGTTAAATTTGCTGTTTAATATTGCAAGTTTCATGATTACAATTAATTAAACATGCTTTCTGATTAATAAAATTTAATTTAACCATTAAAACAGAGCCTGCGCTGGTTTGACAAACATTACAATGGAAAAAACGCAATCCAGAAAAATTAAAACGGAATTTGGGAAAAAATAAAATGGATTTCATAGGGCCCTATACGACTGACTGAATTATTCTGCACATGCTCAGTGAGCTACTGATTGAGATGAACCCCCGTAGTGAACAGGAAGAGGCCGTCAGAGCGACAGGAAAACAGAGCAGAAACTGGCTCAAGCAAGGAATGAATCTCACCCGGCGACCGGGTCCAGCGCGATGGCCCTCGGCTCGTCCAGCTCCTCCGAGATCAGGATCTTCCTCATGGTTCCGTTCAGCCGCGTCACCTCGATCCGGTCCGTGCCGGTGTCGGTCCAGTACAGGTTCCGTGCGATCCAGTCCACGGCGATCCCGTCCGGATGATTCACCTGCGAGGTCACCACGAACTGAGCGTCGCTGCCGTCCACAGACGACCTGCCAACAGGGTTAGAGACAGATTAATGAAAACATCCTGCAAAGTGTTAAATCTGAAAGAGCACCGTGTGTAATGATACTGTCTCTCAAAATAAAGAGTCGACTCTGAATCACTGAAACGAGTCGTTTTTAAAACGAATCCTAAGCAGTTTCCCAAGCGCATATTGCCGCCCACTTGTTGCGTGCGCAGACCTGGGAAAACTATTTTCACGTTGGTTTGAATGAAAATGTTAATTCATTCTTTGCCACTAGGTGCCGCTTTTGGGCATTAAAAATATCTGTTTCCCCGGTAACGCTGTACACAAAGCAGCACTGCCTCACAAACACTGCTTTATCAGGCGTTTCAGGCGAGATGAGATGAAGATGAGACGAACCACTGCAGATTAACATCACGTAAAGGAGGGGTTTAGAAAAATGAATCGTTTGGGAGTCGTTGAGCAAATAAGGCCAAAATAAATGCATATAAGAAAATGAAAGTGTTTTTTGACCTTGCATGCATGCCAACCTGTTGCTGGGACTCCCAAAACCAACATATTAACCTTTCATAACCCATAATAGGGGCACTTTACATGTGGTATATTTACGTGCTTTCAGATAAAGCAGCATTTACTACACACAGCCGTAGTTCACTGAGAAGCAGGAGATTTACTACTGATCACAGAACCGGCTTTACTGATGAGATGCGCATGACAATCGCCTTCGATTCATCGTGCAGCGCTACTTCAACGAATTATTCAAAGACAAATACATTTTTAACAGCTCCTTTTCGTCATCTACAAAAAAAAAGATGCGCACACAGGAATCAATAGACGGAAGTGAATCTTTTATTTCACAACAAGTATCTGATTCTTGAGCTTTAGTGTCTGATTCTGTGATTGGAACTGCTGTACCTGCGGATGGCCTGCACCTCGTCGTCTGTCCAGTAGATGTGTCCCTCCACCGGGTCGAAGTCGATGGCGATGGCGTGCCGGATGTCGTCGGTCTGCAGCACAATGTCGGTGAAGTCGGGTGTGTCCAGAGAGATCCGCCGCAGGTCTGTGCGCCGCGCCAGAAGCAGCAGCTGAGTGGCACCTGGACAGGGTCAGAGGTCAGAGGTCAGAGGTCACAGCAGAACTCAAGAACTCAGTACACTCAGACCAAACCAGGGTACATTACTTCTGCTGAACACTAAAGAAGAGATATTAAAAAATGCTGAAAGCACATTCATTTTCACTGTACGGACAAAAAAAACAACACACACATGTTTTGTACAAAACTTTTCCGAAATGCTATGTTTTAACATGCAAATGAGTCATTATCTAATTAAAAATGCATTAATTTGCATTCATTTCCAGAACAGAAATCCGAACACTGGTTCAATATTCTTATCTGATTTTGTGGTCATATTAGACTTCAAATGTTTTTTCAAGAGGGGATTTTGGATTTCTCTTTTTATCACTCCATAAATCAGAAAATACAGTCAAACAGACAGAAAACAAACACATTTTCACTGTGTTTTTAGGAATACATTATTTTATAAATCAGTATAAATGATATATGAACAAATCTTCAGAATATAGAGAGAAATAAAACTGTAAAGTTTGGTGCCTGTAAGAAAAAAACTCTTTAAAAGATATGATTTGGAACTGAAATCTACAGACGCAAATACATAAAGTGCAATAAAATAAATACTTAAATGTGTATTTTGGATATCTTCAGTCCACTAGTCTGAAAGACATGTTATGGAAGGAAAATAGACCTTAAAACTGACCAGTGCATAAAAACACACTGGTTTTGCCTTAAAGCAAACAAGGGTGTTTTACTCCAGAATGTGTTAAATGTTAAACACACACACACACACACAGAATGAATGCCCCCGCTGCTGCTCAAGACGAGGCCATTGAGCAGAGAAACGATCTCCCATCAGGCCATGCTGGTGGGGGGAGGAAGGAAACAAAGGCCTTACAAACGAGTCTCTTTCAGTCAAACACATTCAGATCGTGAAGCCCGGTGTGAACGGCAGCCTGCCATCATCATCATCATCATCATCATCATCAGACAGAGGCAGCGGTCACGTGACCCAGAAACACAGATCACACACAGGACCGCGTTACCGTAGCAACCAGCGGACGGTAACCCTGCGACGTCAACCGAGAGCGAATTAATGCGAGCCGGCAGAAGCTGGTAACCATCAAACACACACACACACACACTGCAGATCAGGGGTGGGCGATAAGGTAACCTTACAAGGTAACAAGATATAAAATAAAAAAAGAATTGCAGATATTTAGGCCAATGTGGGCAAAGATTTGTCATTATTTTATCTTTGTTGTTAAAAAATATGAACGAAGATACACATTACAAATACACAATATATACAGATAAAACAAAAAGTGCTTTATTTTTCTGGCACAGCAGGTGTATTCAGCAGTAGCAAAATATAAAAATAAAATACTATACTATATTCACTGCACTGTATAAATTATTCATAGATTCTTATTAAAGCAACTGTATTTTTCTTCAGTCACAAGCAGCAAGTTATTTTTCTTTTTGTTTTGTTGTTTTATTAAGATTAAGGGGATAGTTCACCCAAAAATGAAAATTCTGTCAATTCATGTTTTACTTTTATACCATCATTTACTCACTCTCGAGTTGTTTTTAACCTGAATGAGTTTCTTTCTTCTGCTGAACAAATGCTATGTTGAAGAATGTGAATTAGCAAACAGCTGCTGGTCCCCATAGACTTCCATAGTAAGCTTTTCCTGCCATCAAAGTCACTGTGGACCAGCAACTGCTTGGTTACCCACATTCTTCAACATCTCTTTCTTCAGTGTTCAGCACAAGAAAGAAATTAATACAGGTTTGGGACAGCATGCGAGTGAGTAAATAATGACAGAAATTAATTTTTGGGTGAACTATCCCTTTAATAACAAGCGGCAGCATGTTTAGTTCTGTCCCTTTAAGAGCTGCATGCATCTAATATACAGACACACATCGGTTTTTCTCTCAACGGTTTACTTTCACTTTAAACATAACCAACTGTGTTTATATGTACACCTTGTGTTTTTGACAGTATAACTTAGTTAATGAAGATAACTTAGGTCAGTAATCAGGTGCTGTTTGACAGGGTTTTAGTGTGTGTGTGTGTGCTGAGAAAAAAGACAGACACTATCATCCATTGCGACTCACACTGCATTCAATCTATACATCTGTTTGATCAGTTGATGTGTTTCACTGGGAACCGAACCCATGTCCTTACACCATCCTGAGCTACAGCTGAGCTTCACACACTGATCTTACAGAAATGTTTGTTAGATTATTACAATCATCCCAAGACCTCCTCATTAACACACCTGCAATATAAACACAAGTTCCCATAACCTTCAGTATAATGATTCCTGTAATCATGTGAAGGTTTGACTATTTAGAACTGTCCTCACTTACAGTGAAACCTGTTGAGCACAGACTAGTGAGTCACCAGAGCTCATAAATCACATCTAAATCTGCTGTTTTGCACAGGTTTCTCTCAGGGTTGGATTAGAAGGCAGAGGTCAGGTTAGGACACGGAAAATAGAATTAACCTGACAGAAAAACACTGTGTGTGTGTGTGTGTGTGTGTGTGTGTGTGTGTGTGTGTGTGTGTGTGTGTGTGTGTGTGTGTGAGTGTGCGTGTTTTTGTGAAAAGTCAGGACATAGATGTGTATAATGATGAGGGTATGACAGGTATTACAAGGTGAAGGTGACATCTCAGGACATTGACCCATGTCCCCACTTTTCAAAACGCTTATAAATCACTCAGAATTAGTTTTTTTGGGGAAAGTTGAAATGCACAGAGTCTCCTGTAAGGGGTAGGTTTAGGTGTAGGGTTGGTGTAGGGCAATAGCACATACAGTAAGGACAGTATAAAAACCATTACACCTATGGAGAGTCCCCACTTTACACAAAAACGAACATGTGTGTGTGTGTGTGTGTGTGTGTGTGTGTCTCACCATCTCTGCAGGTCTTGTTGTCGTCCAGCAGCTGGACTCCGGTCGGACAGGTGCACTGGTAATAAGGTTTGACCGGAGACAGCAGACACAGATGAGAACATCCTCCGTTCTTCAGCGCACAGGGACTCGTCACATCTGTCACACACACACACACACACACACACGCACGCACGTCAGACGAGGAAAACAGCATGACGACGGCGTGTTCAACAGACTCGATTCACAGATAACAGTAAAGGTGTTTCACTGATCAAACCCTGTAACGCTGCATTCACACGGGGCGCCAGCGTCAACGCCTCTCCTTTACTTTGAATGGAGTGACGTCAAGCGCTGCCGAACTGAATTGTGGGTCTATCGCGTCGCTTCACTGGTGTTGCTTGCAGCAGAAGTTGAAAACATTTCAACTTTAAGCGCCATCGCAGGTGTCAGCCAATCAGATCGCCTTATGCAAATACCCTAGCGCAGATGCTAGCCAATCCCATTCATGCAACACCAGAAAAGTATGTGATTGGCTGTTGTCACTATGACGATCACGTCAGCACCAAGCTTCAGACACGCCCTTCGTCAAGCGTTGAAGCCGACGCCCTGTGTGAATGGGGCGTAATACTCACTCTCTCTCTCACACACACACACTCTCACTCATCAACTCACACACACTCACTGATTCTCTCTCACACACGCTCACTCATCAACTCTCTCCTCACACACACACAAACAGACAGAAACAGAAAAAAAAAAAAAAAAAAAAAAAAAGAGTAACGGGGAATTCGTAAGAACTTGGGAAGGAAAAATAATACAATTCTCCAATGCATTCTCTCTTTAATGATTTAAAACATTTTAAAATAAAAATACAAAACCATGATTAAATCATAAAATGTAATACTTTTTTTTTTCTTAATTAAAATAATTACATATTAAAAAACACAAATGTAAATTCTAAATAATTTTAAATGAGATTTCTTGGATCATGAGGTGCCTAAAGACCGAGAACCGCAGGAAAAGCAGAGGAAGACGGTGAGAACGATCTGCAGCGAGAGCGAGAGACGGAGGATTCTATCAGCGCTGTGAGAAATTCTCTGCGTTCAATCAGCACCGAGGACAGAACAGACGCTCCATTGTGTGCGAGAGGCCAAACCAGGAGTCCTGTGTCATAATCATTTCTGCAGAGGCTCGAATCCAGCAGCGTTCAGGAAACTCCTCTAGGAGCACTATGGGAAGAACAGGACACACACACACACACACACACACACACACACACACACACACACACACACTCTTACCCAGTGGCTGCCGCTTCTGGCTGTAGACGTGTACGTCCATGGGTGAGAAGATGTTGGTGTGGATCTCGTGGCTGTTCTCTCCCGTGTGTTTGAGGCAGGCGTGGATGGAGTGTGTGTTCCAGTCCGTCCAGAAGAGTGTGTCCTCATACAGCGTCAGCGCAAACGGGTGCGGCAGAGAGCCCTTCACCACCACCTCCCTGAGAACACACACACACACACACACACACACACACACGCGTGAGCTAACGGACGCAGCTTCTGTGTTTCCTCTGCAATGCAAAGATTAATTTTATACTGATTTCATTTGCCTGGCAATTAACAGCCCAAAAATGTCTTATTCTAATTTACTGATTAAAAGTAAGAATTTGACTCAAAAGAAAATGCACACTTTTAGAAAAAATGGCTTTATAAAGGTAAAAATGCTCATAAAACATAGAAATCATTTTAAACTTGAAAAAAGATTAATTTCTATCCGTGTGAACTGAGCACCGCACAGAATGTGAAGAATATCCATAACACAGTAAAACACTCAGCAAAATATTGTGTAATTATCGATAAAATCCCAGAAAAAAAAATAGAGATATTATTTTTTGTCAATATCGCACAGCCCTAACGCGGACACACGCGAGCGAGGCGCTCTTACCGGCCCGAGCCGTCCAGGTTGGAGCGGTGGATGAAGTTGAACTTGGCGTCGGCCCAGTACAGCTTCTGCTGGCCGTAGTCGAGGGTCAGTCCGTTTGGCCAGTAGATCTCAGAGTCGATGATGACCGAGCGATGAGTGCCGTCCATCCCAGCGCGCTCGATCTTCGGGATCTCGCCCCAATCTGTCCAATACATGTACCTGAGAAACCAGAAACAAATGTCAGTCACAGGGTCCTATGAAGACGCAGACGGAATCCAGTCATAAACATGGAATTTACTGTGTAACGCAGAATTTGCCAAATTTTGGATGGATAGAAAGTAGGTCAGTACAGTTCATTCAAAACATGATATGGACTAGTGTCTGTGAATATTAAGCTGCAAAAATACCATTTAAATATGAATACTATGTGTTACGCGCGTCTCTGTGAATGAATGGCGCAGACGCGTGGTTTTGTTTACTGCACACACACGTGAACACACACATGAAAAAAAGAAAAACAACACACACATGATCTCTAGAACTGCTCTGAGAGTCACTTCATGAGCATTTTACTGTTGCTTTTGAGAACAACTATCATATCACATACAATCAGAAACTTACAGGCCTTCACAGCAACCCGTCAGAATAAAGTTTGGTTAACTGAAGACACTGTGACAGAAATATTACTTACTGTAATAATATTAATACTACTACTACTAGTAATTATTAAAATTATATTTAAGGAATATTTACCAGAATTTATTTAGCAGGGGGAAAAAAAGTGTCAATACACACAGTATTTATGAAAAATAATAATAATAATAATAATAATAAATTAATTAATTATAAATTTAATTAGAGATGCTTTTGACTATTACAATAATAATAAACCATTAAAATGGAATCCAGAAAAAAAAACAAAAAAAACAAACAAAAAAAAACAGTATTTGGTAAAAATAAAAAGGAACTTCAGAAGAAAAAAAAAACACTTCATAGGGCCTTAAAAAATGTAATTTATTAAACCTGCAATAAATTGCTGTTAAATTTCCATTAATTAGACATGCTTTTTAAATAATAAAAATTGATTAAATGATTAAATTTTTTTAATCCCCATAAATCATAAGCAGCATCTCAGATCTTACCATGTGACATCACACTTCACAAGCCCCGCCCATGACTGTTGACTGACACTGCTGTATCAGCAGAGACTCCGCCCATGTTTATCTGCACGCTACAGCATTCAAGTAAGAAACGTCATCTTATTACAGCTACAGATGTTATTCAGTCCAGAGTAGTGTTGTCACGGTACCAAAATTTCAGTCTTCGGTACCGATACCAGTGAAAATCCACGGTTCTCGGTCCCAATGTCGGTACCACATGCCAATTAAAAAAAATACACCATTTTTAATAGTGCTGTAAATCGATTAAAAAATTTTAAACGCGTTAATCACAGTTATGGACTGATTAATCGCAAATTTAAAATACTAGGATTTAGCTGTAAATGTGTTGAAAAAGAAATGCATGACAAACTAGTTTAAGGAAACAGAACCTTTCACACCTCCGCCAGGTATGAGACATAATCCTCATTATTATTCTTTTGTTTTTATTCAGCCGTTATCAGCCTTTAAACTGGCAATAAAACGTTTACCAAGCCACATCGCTTCAATCCCAGCATACATTTACCCAACTATTATCAAAAAGCATTTCTAAATAAATACAACAAAACTTACTTGAAGTATTATGACAAAATGCATTAAGATGAAGAACTGGATCTGTTCTGCAGCTGCATTAGAGCTAATATTAGCATCATGCTACATAAGACAATTTATGAGATTAAAACACTTTTACTCAGAACTCACTTCAAACCACCATCGAGTGTTTGTAATAACTTCCTTTTGCGATCACATGTGGAATTTGGTCGTTTACTGTTGTTAAAATATGCTATTTATAGCCTTTTATATCGCTGCACAAATTAGCATTTCAGATGTACACATTCACTCAAGAAAATGACATACAGAACACATCTATCGTAATCGTGTGTTTGTTATCTTATATAATCTACAGTGGCTGTTGTCATGTTTATTTCTGCTGCTCTGCTGAAACTCACGTTGTTCGTGATGTAACCGTCTCTCCGTTCTTAAGTGGCCAGGGATACATTCCAGGTATAATACACATTAAAGGATCTATTCTCATTTTTATTTGTCTATATACACTTTGGGTGTCCGCGGTACATTATAAAAGTAGCCCAATAAACCGCAGCCCACAGCTCTGTAATTTTTCCCGCGACTGTATTTTCAAAATAGCCCCCTTGTGCCGTCACCCTGGCAACACTGTGCTGTCCCCTCGTCACACGTGGGCCGTTCCTCAAACGCAAGGCTGCATCCTCCGGAGGTCGCATTTGTAGGCTGCATACGTCATAAAGAAGATCTTATTTTAGAATATTAACAGTTATAAATTTGACCATTATTCTTAGAACATCTAAGGAATGCGCTGTAATGGTGCAGCTCTACTCCGAAAAAAGGGGGCGGGGAACAGCAGCTCATTTGCATTTAAAGAGACATGCACGAAAACAGCCTGTTTCTGCTTCCAAATCACTATTATTTGTATAGTGCTTTAAACAATGCAGATTGTGTCAAATCAGCTTTACATCAGCTTTACATCAGCTTGATGGCTTTATATCAGCTTTACAGCATTTAGACGGAGAAATAGTGTCATTCTCCTCTGGCCAGACAAAATCAGCTGTTTAAATCTAGGCTAGGCTTCCACTCAAAATAGACATTTTCAAAATGATATGATAAATGATCTGTGGGGTATTTTGAGCTGAAACTTCACAGACACATTCTGGGGACACCTGAGACTTACATTACATCTTGTAAAAAGGGACATAATAGGAGCCCTTTAAAACAGAGCCTAGAAAATTTCAAATGGAAAATAAAAACAGAATTTAGAAAATAAAATAAAACTGAATTTGGGAAAAAAAATAGATAAATAATTGATATAAATAAAATAAAAACTGATTTCATAGGGCCCTAAAGTCAGATGAGGAGCAGCAAAGCATCGCATTAAACATTCACAGCATCTCACAGCGATCAAAGCGTCACAGAGCGGCTTGATTCTGCGTCTGATCAGTGACAGAGTTTGCTCTCACACACACACACACACACACCTTCAGCGCAAACATGAGTCTCGTTTGAGATTTTAACTTTAACATACAATGACGTCCAAAGAGTTTATCAAACTCAAAATGGCATCCTGCAACGGGAGGAGAAACACAAACACAGATAAAACCATCAGTGAAGCTCTGAAAAAACAGCATGTGAACCACAACCACTGACGACCTTTGACCTTTGGCAGAGCGGATGAGGAGGCCATGAGCCGCACGAGGGTCAGGGGGCAGGAGACTCGTGTTTCAGTCGCTCCTCACGCTGACGTTATATTTAGGTGCAGAAGCAGTTTCCCTGCGACTCTAACCCGGCAGCTCCACGTCACATGACTCACTCACACCGGATCAGGACCAACGCCAGTCATCACTTATAATTCAGACGAGAACCATTCACAATCTGGGTTGATACGAAACACCGATAATTAAATCCTAGAGATTATTTGTATTATTTTAATTAAATTTATTTTAATAATTTAAAAAAACTAAAATAAAATTAGTAAAATTCTACAATAGATAAAATTGATGCATGCATTAATGCATGTGCAGAAAAAATGAACAATAATTTAAATATGAACTTAAAATCTCAGGGAGATGTACAAATGTGATGTAGTCACTTTCTCTAAGGTCACAGCCAAAAACACCTCAACCAATGAGGACACAGTCACACCTGAAGACGTGTGTGTGTGTGTGTGTGTGTGTGTGTGTGTGTGTGTGAGAGAGAGAGAGTGTGAGCGTGTGAGCGAGTTTGTGTGAGAGTGTGTGAGTGAGAGACAGTGTGAGAGATTGTGTAAGAGTGTGTGTGTGTGTGTGTGTGTGTGTGTGTGTGAGAGAGAGAGTGTGTGAGAGAGAGAGAGAGTGTGAGTGTGTGAGTGAGTTTGTGTGAGTGTGTGAGAGAGAGAGAGAGTGTGAGAGATTGTGTAAGAGTGTGTGTGTGTGTGTGTGTGTGTGTGTGTGAGTGAGTGAGTGAGTGAGTGTGAGAGTGTGAGAGTGAGAGACAGTGTGAGAGATTGTGTAAGAGTGTGTGTGTGTGTGTGTGTGTGTGTGAGAGAGAGAGTGTGAGTGTGAGAGAGAGAGAGAGAGTGTGAGTGTGTGAGTGAGTTTGTGTGAGTGTGTGAGAGAGAGAGAGAGTGTGAGAGATTGTGTAAGAGTGTGTGTGTGTGTGTGTGTGTGTGTGTGTGTGAGTGAGTGAGTGTGAGAGTGTGACTCATCTGCACTCGCACGCACACTCTCTCACACACACACACACACACACACACACACACACTGGTGTGAACGGGGCGGGACGTCTCAGGAATGTGTGACTCTGGTGTGAAGCAGGAATGTGTGATCTGTCGTTTGCTCAGCTGCAGCTCTGACACCATCAGCGCATGATGATGATGATGATGCGTTTCCTGTGCGTGAGGCGGAAAATACCTCAGATGCCTTTCGTACAGTAGAAGCCTAACCCTAGAACTACAACCAGGAAGATTTACAACGAAAGAGATGACAAGCTGCGATGACATCATCACACTGATGTGAAGCACCGCCCACTCGCCTGTCAATCATCCACGGCACGGAGCGCCTGAGACACGAGCGAAACGAACACAAGGTGCTTCGTGAACAACACGAATCAAATAAAGACACAACAGCAGAATCAGCACAACCCAACCGCACCGGGAACAGCTAACGAGACGCCGCGTCTGACGAGGAATCACATGACCCTCCGAGGATCAGAGTCACGCCGAACGCCTCGGTTCTGATCCGCTCGTGAACACTGACGTGCAAACGCAGCGAGGCTCACGCTGACCTGCAGCTACTCTGCTATTAATATTACGGCTATATTCACTGTGACAAAAATATAAAGTAGCTATATATAAACATCAAATAAAAACAGATGATAAAGAGAGCGGGAAGACAGACATCACGCATGACATACCAACGCAGGAGATTCAGAACAAACGTATATTTGATATTTAACGGTTTAAAGGAAGTGACTTGAATCTGTGCAGAACAGCTAAATCACGTATATAAACAAATATTAGTATTGTAATCCAAGTATTTTTCCACAATGCTACTTTATCTTACAGTAAAATATTGGTTTTATTTTATTTAGTAATTTGTATTTATTATTATTGATATTTTTGTTAAATGAAATTAGTATTACTACATTATTTTTCTAAAATAGTAGGTTTTTTATTTTACAGTAAAATATTTCAAACATTTCTATCTAGTAATTTTGAATTATAAATAAATTGCATTATTATTAAGTTAAATTATCATCATTACATTATTTTTCTAAAATAGCAGTTTAATTTTACAGTAGAATATTTGTTTTTATTTTTTTATTTAATAACCATATTAATATAGAAGCACAAAATTTTGGCCAAACTGTGCAGCGCTACACACAAGCACAGCAACCATGTTCAGAATGCATTTTAGAGCACAATTAAGGAAAATTATCATCAGAAAAAGAAAAAAAAAATAACAAAAGCAAGTGTGATATTTTCCCCTGAACTGTGCGGCATCAGGTGCGCTACTGTTTGGGTTTTCCCGGGTTGCATAAGTGTACTGATGACACACAGCGCCTCAAACCCGTCAGAAACACGGTCCTCAGACCGGAACAAAAGCGGCTGTGTTGGTCAGTCTGAGGCGCTGGATTACCCATCAGCCCTCGCTCGGGTTACTACAGACTCACCTGGTTTAGCGCTGCTGCAGGTAACACTAAACCTCTACAGCAGGAGAAGAGCTGCTGTGTTTCCTACTGAAACAGGAAACCAGGTCCGGAGATTATAGCTTGCGTCTCAAACGTGAACCATCGCGTGCTGCTGCTGAGACCGGACCCGAGCGTTCAGGAGAACATCACTCACAGCAGAAGCTCTCACAAACTCACGCGCGGCGTCTTCAAACATCAACAATACACCAGAGAGCTGACTGTACAGCAATCAACTGACCGTTTACTGGGGCTGGCCGATAAATCCATAACGATAATAACAATATAATTATCCTCCATAACAAGAGTTCGATATCTGTGTCCCTGCAGCACAGCAGCAGTCATAAGCAGCACAGCTGTATCTGCAGCAATAGCCAACAACACACTGTATGAGTCACAATTATACATTTCTCTTTTATACCAAAAATCATTAGGATATTAAGATCATGTTCCACAAAGATATTTTGTACATTTCCTACCGTAAATATATCAAAACTTCATTTTTGATCAGTAATATACATTGCTAAGAACTTCATTTGAACAACTTTAAAGGAGATTTTCTCAATATTTAGATTTTTTTGCACCCTCAGATTCCAGATTTTCAAATAGTTGTATCTCAGACAAATATTGTCCAACAAACCATACATCAATGGAAAGACACAAATGACTCCAAACCAGTTTAAAGCCGGATGAAAGAGCGATGACAAACAGCAGAAACACCGCACGCAACGATACAGCCAATCAACATTTACTGTAGTAACAAGCACATCATGGTGTTGTCAGAAATGTGGGAAAATCATAAGTTTTATGATGTTATTAATGTAGACATGAATTAAATGTGGCTTTAACTGTGATTATCATGACCTAAATGTGTG
This sequence comes from Acrossocheilus fasciatus, assembly GCA_036784905.1. Classification (NCBI taxonomy): domain Eukaryota; kingdom Metazoa; phylum Chordata; class Actinopteri; order Cypriniformes; family Cyprinidae; genus Acrossocheilus; species Acrossocheilus fasciatus. Next base: position 229,714 of record CM071941.1, read on the forward strand.
CTACTATGGAAGACCAAAAAAAACAACAATTTCAAAATAATTCAATTTCACCATATATAAAAAAATGAGGTTGATACAATTTTTACAGATGTTACTGATAAACTTTCATCTGCATCCTGATTCAAACTACTACCACCATCAAATGTGCATTTCTAAGAGACAAAATATAAATACATATTAAATACACACACATATATATATATATATATATATATATATATATATATATATATATATATATATATATATATATATATAATATTATCAGGCAACACAAACCTGTTTCGTGATTAAAAAAAAAAAAAAAAAAAATCACTCATCAGAACATGCAGAAACTAAGAAATGAATTTTTCTATTAATATATTTATTTTCTTAAGGAAAATGAATGGTCTGGTTCTGATTTGACATTTATCGTGATAATTATTGTCATTGACTGATATAAAAAAAAAATTAAAAAAAATTTTTTGCCCATATCGCCCAGCTCTACTGTTTACTATTGTTATTATCAACACACTATTTCCCCGTTTAGCACTGTACATCTGTACTGTATGAAGCGCTGTAGAAATACAGGTGACTTGACTTGAAAAATGATCGTCCTGTCATCCTGCTGATCCAGAGCTGGAGTAAATGAAGACCAAAACCTCATTTTTGGCAGAACAATCTCTTTAAACACAAAACATACATCTACTGTAGACAATACCAGTCGCTAAATGAGGACAAATCCGTTCTGGCTCGATCTCAAAAAACCTGAACGCAAGTATTTCCTCTCAAACAGGAGGACAGCGGCACAGAACACACAACGAACATCACAGGAGCTAAAGCAAAGCATATATAAACACTGCACGCAAGTACACGCAAACTGCTTCCCTGACCGAGCAGGAGAACAGTGATGAAGAGCGGAGCGAGACCTTCGTTCAGAAACTCTTCATAACGTGACCAGAGACGTGTGTTTTTCACAATCAGCTTGAACTAGAACGCACGCAGAGATCTCCGAGCGTTCATCACGCAGACCTGTAACCACCGGCCTGCTCAACATAAACATCCAGAAAACAAGACGCGACACGTCGCTCCCAGAGCCGCTGCGCCCAGCCGGCAGACGAGTGAGCCGCTCGGAGCCATCAGAGACGCATGGACCCGGGCCTCAGGAGCGGCATCGGCGGATCAGGTACCGGTCAGACGAGACCGCTCCTAACCCCATACTGTGCGTATATTACTGTGTTATTGTTAAGCCCCACGAAAGCACATAAACATTATAAAGCACAACAAATTTCCATTACTGTGCATTTAAATGTAATGGCCTTTAATTTTACAGTATATATTTATATATAAATATATATTTTTAATGAATGTATTTTAGAACAATACAAAGAGCAATGTGTAACATTTCAGTCCACTTTAGTATACTTTTATTTGTTCCCCACTAAATAAAGTGTTTAGATTTTATACAATTATTGTGCACTCGTGATTTTTCTAGAGTATCTTTTGCTGCTGAAGCATCCACTAACCTAGTTTAGAATAGTATTGTCATAGATTATGATTACTTATTTTTTCTAGTGCTGTCAAATGATTAATCGCATCCAAAATAAAGTTTGTTTACATAATATATGTGTGTGTGTGTGTGTATATATATATATATATAAAAAAAATATAAACACACACACATATATAAATAAATAAAAAGACACACATACTGCATATATTTTGAAAATATTTACATGTATTTATGCGTACATATTTATAATCATATAAATTATATCAAATATAAATATTTAACATAAATGTAACATTTTTCTTAAATATATACATGCATGTGTGTGTATTTATATAAACAAATATACACAGTACATATATTATGTAAACAAAAATGTTTATTTTGGATGCGATTAATCGTTTGACAGCACTAATTTTTTAAGTTGTTATTTTTCTTTAAAATGAAGTTGTCTATATGTATTGTGTTTAACACACAAAAGCACAGAAATTCTGCATTGATTTAAAAAACACAACTGCACTGGTGTCAGATGGGAATCGGCAGATGCTCAGAATTGTCGGTATCGGATCGGTTCTGAAGCAGCGTTACGGTTGCTCCCCGTGTCACGTGTGATCTGACGGACTCACCCTCGGGCCGGATCCAGAGCGACGGCTCTCGGCTGGTCCAGATCCTGCCAGAACAACACTTTCCGGTACGTCCCGTCCAGCTCGGCCACTTCTATCCGATTGGTCTCCGAGTCGGTCCAGTAGAGCTTATTCCCCATCCAGTCGCAGGCCAGGCCGTCCGGAGAGGCCAGACCGGACACGACCGTGGTCTGGAGCCCGCTGGGCGCCGAGCCGTTAAACAGCGTCCGTTTGATGGCCTCCTCGCTCACGTCGCTCCAGTAAATCAGTCCCTGCTCGTAAACGTAATCCACCGCCGCCGCGTCCTCCAAACCGCCGATCACCACCGTGGCGTTCCCTCGACCCTGAGCCGCGTCCACCAGCCGCAAGTCCCTCCGGTTCGCATACAAGAGGAGCGGCAGGCCTGCGGGAGACAGAGAACACGCAGAGGTCAGAGGTCACGCCGGAACACATGAGCTTCATGATTCGTTCATCACACAGCGCACAACTAGGCTATTCAATTCCCTTTTGCGTCTTAACGCAGAAATACACACAAAAATGATGTCAAATACTCTGTTTTGATGAGTAAACACACCTGGTCACGTCTTAAGTGAATGTAAACTGCTGGTAGAGTATCGCTAAAGTGAAACCGTGCGGTCAGTTTTAAAGGGGCAGCAGGCTAACTGTGTGTCCTTACCGTTAATGAACCAACAAAAGAAAGAGGAAAACACTGACTGCTTTTGAATGAATCACTTCGGTAGCCCTAATAAAGATTAACATGTGTCCCTGCAGCACAGCAGCAGTCATCAGCAGCACAGCTGTATCTGCAGCAATAGACAACAATACACTGTATGGGTCACAATTATACATTTCTCTTTTATGCCAAAAATCATTAGGATATTAAGATCATGTTCCATGTAGATATTTAGTAAATTTTCTACCGTAAATATATCAAAACTTCATTTTTGATTAGTAATATGCATTGCTAAGAACTTCATTTGAACAACTTTAAAGGAGATTTTCTCAATATTTTGATTTTTTTTGCTCCCTCAGATTCCAGATTTTCAAATAGTTGTATCCTAACAAGCTTATTTATTCAGCTTTCAGATGATGTATAAATCTCAATTTCAATTTATGACTGGTTTTGTGGTCCAGGGTCACATACGTCTGCTTAAATGAATGATGCATGTATGCAAGCTGTTATAAAGATTGATTATTATATAAGACTGGGAGCCTATTTCATTCAAAACAGGACCATATTCTTGTTTCTTTATGAGAAGTGGTTTTATATAATTTTCATATAAAGGCATGTTATGTGTCCCAGCCGTTAAATCCGTGTCTATATTACAAGCTCAAACCTTAATATCATTCATACTTTGTTAATAAACATTTTTTCAAATGATTTTAGAGAAATGTTTTAATAAATGCATTACACTTTAACTAAACCTACTGTCTACTGTAGATGTAGTCGACTAAAACAAATTCAGATGACTAAAATATGACAAACTGAATCAAAATGAACACTGGATTCCACACACGCCACGATTCGTTTGATTCTGAATGATTCCACTCCAGGAATGCAACGGTACAGTTAGTCCACGGTTCAATACGTACCTCGGTTTAGGGTTCTGAAAGCTTGGCACACCAGAGCGGTTTTTGCAACAAATAAACAACAAAACTCCTGTAAACCTCTGTACACTGGAAAAAGTGTGGGTTATTATATGTCTGCTTAACATTTCTTTTGAGAGAGATATTATTTTTCAGATTTTTACCCAAGATAGGATGCATTGGGCATTATTGAGCGCCATAAACACATGTATGCGTTTCATTCATACTGGACGCCAGAGGACGCCCTCACGCAGAACTGGGTTTTTTTTTTTTTTTTTGGATGTGCATTAAGGAATTTATTCAGTAAAAGTGTTTCTATTGTAGTTTATGCACGTTTTCTTACCGGATGAGAAATTTATCCTACTTAGTTTTTATTTTATGCGCATCTTGCCGTTTCCATCCAGTGTTTTTTTATGCGACATCCCAAAATGCATATTAAAATAGGTGTTTGGAAACACAGCTGGCGTCATGTGTTTGATTCTCAGGGTTTCTGCAAGTTTTATGAAGCTCCATTTAAGACCAAGTAGAGAATCTGAGGACCAGATTGAAGGGAACACAATACGTTCTCTAAACGTAAATGAGTTGTATTAGCAACTTCAAACAGATCTGCATTACTTCTCTAGAATATGGAAATAAATGTTACCGTGTCTTCTGATCACACCGCACAAAAACCCTAACCCCAACGTTCTTCCTCAGTGTTTCTGTCTTGTTTTCCCGTGCAAACGTCTACATATTCATAAATCAAAATACATCTGCAAAATGACACGAGACGACTTGCTTTCTGAGAAAATAATCAAATTGAAGTGAGTTTATAGAAGAAATCTGCCAGTGGACTGAAAAAATCTACTTAATTCAAAGTGAAATCAAGTTTTCATGCCTCATTGGCAGATATTTGTTCTTGTTTTAAGCATAAACTCCATTTTGTTCAATTCTCACGAAACCAGACTTAATAATTTTGCATATCCAGTCAATGCATCTTGATTTAAGAATGTTTAGATATTTTTACTGGAAAACAAGGAAAAAAATAATAAAAAATAGTGTGGAAGGTTTTATTTGCAGTACATGCAACAATTAATGGCCCAATTTTATGAATTTAAGGCTTTTAGCTCTGATTTAAGACATTACTTTGTGTTAACTACCCGACACGTGAACAAAGTGTAATTTTCAAGCGCAAACACCTACTCAACTATTGCCCCAAAACTAAACAAAAGAATCAAATCTCACTTAGAGACGAATCACTTCAGATGAAATCAGCACGACTCATCATCTCTCTGTACAGCGTACTCCTGACTGTTTGGTGTTTATGTCCATACAAAGTTTTAGGTTATGAAAAATCCAAACTAACTGTTATATCTTCCAAAGAAAGACTGATTCCTGTGAATCCAGTGAGCGTGATGGAGGCCAGCGTGTGTGTGTGCGTGCGTGCGTGTGCGTGTGTGTGTGTGTGTGTGTGTGTGTGTGTGTGTGTGTGTGTGTGTGTGTGTGTGTGTGTGTGTGTGTGTGTGTGTGTGTGAGAGAGAGAGAGTCTCTGCAGGGATCTGGCACTGAATCAAACCTCAATTTGACACATCCACCACAAAACACCGGCACATTGCGACGGAGGGCGACCTCAACCCTCTCGCCTCCAGCCGACGGCCTGTTTTCCTAACATGGGGAATTTCCTTTTCCAAATATTTGGGAACTTGCAGAACTCCGGGAGACTCAGTGAAGCCCGTGCCAGACTCAGCCGAGAGCAAACAGAAGAAATATTGAGCTTTTTGGACACTTAATATTTGGCCTCAGATCATGTCAACCATTTAGCTGATCTTTTACACACTTTTTCAGAGTTTCTTGCTGCTGGCTGTTGTTTGTCTGTAACACACACACACACACACACACACACACACACACACCTGAACAGCTGTTAAACACAACACACTCACATAAAGGCTAAAAGTGATTCTCCAGTGCAGAAAGACTCACTGAATCAAAGAAACAATCAGTTTGAATCCTTCCACACATGGAACTGAAGCAGGAGAGCCGGATCTCACACAAAACTCGCTCACAGGCCACAAATCAGAGCAAAAATCACTGAGATATTCGAGGCTTTCGGAACAAAAGCAGCTCAAAAGTAACGTTACTTGGCTAGCTTGACGAAACCAGACTCGCACGGCCGAGGAAAACAGAACAATCACGATACACATCAACAAACAAACAGACAGACAGACGAGTTTCTCCAACAATACAGCAGCGGAGCTAACCTTAGCATCGAGCGACACACACCGATTTAACGACGCGACCGATTCACACACAACGAGACTCGGTTCTGAGGCGATTCCTCGCCGTACGTTAAATGAAACTCACCGCGTATCTGCAAACACAAAGTACACAGTAAGAGACTCTGTATCACGGCACCCATCTTCAACGCTCAGCCGCGCCGCTTCGCTCGCATCGCTCCGGCTGCGTGTGTCTGTGATTCGGATTCCTCGCGCTGAAGCTCCGCGGCGGTTTTTCATCGATTTGATTGTTTCTGTGTTTCAGTGTGACCGCGACATCTTGCCCGTCCGTCTCCTTCCGCTCACAGGAAAAATGCCCGGTCGCTTCCAAACCCTTCCCCCTTTCCCTCTCCCGCTCCCGCTCCCTCCGTCGCGCTTTCTCTGCTGCTCTTCTGCTCGCTATTGTTGTGTTTCATCGCATTCGCGTCTCTCTTTCTGTGTCTGAGATCACAGCGCGGCGGAGACGCAGAACAAACGGTTTAATGTGGCGCGGATGAAGGCAGGGAAGCGCATTCCAATGGGACTAGTTTTTCACGCAGCGGTTCGTGATGCGGCTCGAAACACAAAACAACACAAAGCGCCACGAACCCGAATTATATTTCATTATTACTCACTTTGTCTCTCATTTGCTCTCCAGTATCACATTGCGGACACGTATTATGAGAGTTTATTAGACTCTCTCTCAGTTGAGAGATTTATTTTATTTATTTTTTTGTAGTGATATTATACCATATATATATATATATATATATATACATTAAGCTACATAATGTGCATATCTATATATATGTCGCTACTGCAGTCAATGTAAAGGTGTTGTTTTTGTTTTTACCACGTCAATAAAAATCTATCTTGGGTCTAGATGAATCTCTATAAGCAGCTATAAGAGCATAATAAAATTACAGTAATATATAGGTAAGTGATATATATATATATATATACAGATGTGTTATACAGCGCCCTCTTGTGTCGAACCACAGCCTCGCGGCGGATAATAAACTATTTGTGCAAGTTTCTGAGTAGAAATATTTTCATTGCATCTCATTTGCTGTGTACTGTATACCCTACTGTAAGATTTTTAATGTCATTTGAAAGAAACTCACCAAGGCTGCATTTATTTGATCAGAAATACAGTATAAATTGTGAAATATTATTAGAGTTTAAAATATCAGTTTTCTGTGTGAATATGTGTTAAACTGTAATGTATTTCTGTGATGCGCAGCTGTATTTTCAGCATCATTACTGCAGTCTTCAGTGTCACATGATCTTCAGAAATCATAATAATATACTGATTTGCTGCTGGAGAAACATTTCTGATTATTATCAATGTTGAAAACCAGTATTTTTGTGGAAACCGTCATACATTTTATTTTTCAGGATTCACAGATGAATAGAAAGTTCAAAAGAACAGCATTAATCGTTGTTTGCACTAACAAATCTTCTAAACGAGCTTTTGAAACATTATTGTCTGTCATTTACTGTTGCTTGTGTATTGCATAACTCACAAAAATGAACCAATACCTTCAGCGCTCCTCATTTTAATCAGAATATAACAAATCTTTTAAATACTGAAAAAGACTCAGTTTTATTTCTTGCAAGAGAAATAATCACATTAATCTCAAGGTGTTTGTAAAAGCCACGGCCCACCAAAAATTTACCAACAACATATAATAACAAATTAGAAAATACCGAAGAAGAAACTGAATGAACCGGACAGATTTCTGAATCTCATGCAGGTGTTCAGTGATCATTAAAGCAGACAATCATCCAGAAAAACGCAGTGAATTACAAACACCCTCATTCATTCATTCGCACCGCGCCGCTCGTTCAGTTACAGTGAAAACATGAAGCGCATGTGAGGATCTCGCCAGCGCTCACGTCGAGCGATAGAGGTGCACATCCATTAGTGAAGGAGATCTGTGCTCTGGATCAGGAAAACACAGTGAAAGAAACAGCCAGGATATCAGTGCACTCACAAACCAAACACGAGCCGAAGAAACGTCCTGCAGGAGTGATGCTGCTCACCATCGCACTCCACCTGAGTTCAGTGTATTGCTTTTGATTTCTCTCCTTCAATCTCTATTCACAGATGAAGCGTCGACAGCGTCAGTGTCTACACCAAACAGCCTAAACATTAAAATACAAAGCTTTTTCCCAGTGAGTTAAGAGGAAAACACGTTTCTCCATCGGATGGCGTTTAGACCTCGTAGTGCAGGTCGTTGAGCTCCAGTCTGGTGTAGTGACGTCTGTCGAAGGACTCCATGGCTTTACGGGCCACCAGAGCGAGGATGAGCACGAGGAAGACGAGCGTGATCACCACGATGGCCACCAGGCTGTTCTTCCACATCACTCGAGACACCTTGGGCTTCCCTGGAAGAGACAGAACGGGACGATTGAAATCCCGGCGCTTCGGGTCGCTCTCCAGCTCGATCAGCGCTGCTGTGCTTGTAGTTGTGGTTGTGGTTGTGGTTGTAGTTGCAGGTGTCATGGTTGTAGTTGTGGTTGTGGTTGTGGTTGTGGTTGTAGTTGCAGGTGTAGTTGTAGTTGCAGGTGTAGTTGTAGTTGTGGTTGTAGTTGCAGGTGTGCTGCTCGCCGGGATCGTGGTGAATCTGCCGGGCTTCACTGAATGCGTCTCTGGTCTCGAGGGTTTGCTGGGTTTCTTGGGTCGGCTGGGTTTGATGGGTGTCCGTGGCGCTTTAGTGCTGCTGCTTTTAGTGGAGGAGGACTGTGTGGTGCTGGTTGCCGTGGTAGTGGATGCGGTCGTCATAGCGACGGTTTCCAGCATCTCGGGTGATTCTAACTCGGTCAGCGCTGCTTCGGTGGCTTCGCTGCTGGATGTGGTGCTGGTGGTGGTTGTTGGTGCTGGTGTCGTGGGTGTAGTTGTAGTCGCAGGTGTTGTGGGTGTAGTCGTAGTTTTGGGTGTAGTTGTAGTCGCAGGTGATGTGGGTGTAGTCGTGGGTTTAGTTGTAGTTGTGGGTGTAGTTGTAGTTGTGGGTGTAGTCGTAGTTGTGGGTGTAGTTGTAGTCGCAGGTGATGTGGGTGTAGTCGCAGGTGTTGTGGGTGTAGTCGTGGTCGTGGTCGGCTGAGGCGCTGCAGTTTTGGCTGTAATTCTTCCACTTCCTTTAGTTGTTGGATGAGTTAAACCTGAAAAATCATATCAATAGCAGAAACCAAAGAGTGTTATTTTAGTATCACTGAAGATACTGTTGTAGTTTTTATTAATATCCTGAATTAGTTTTAATATTTTTAATTGAGCTATCCCTAACCCAACTGGTGTTTGGTGATGAGTTTTTGGCTCTTAAAGTCACAGCAGAGGTTTCTACAGTCCAGTCAAGTTCTCCTAACTCTTGACTCAATCAATCATTTCTTTCTGAACCTCACCGTATACACAGAGGCATTGTCATGTTAGAATAGAAAAGGCTCCTGTCCGAACTTATGCTATTAAATTAGAAGCACACAATTCCCTAGAATATCATTATATGCTTCAACATTAAGATTTGTACTCATGGAAATTAGTAAAGTAGTCAAACCTGTTCATTAAAAGGGGGTGTCCCAATATTTCTGCTGTACTTCAGAAAAATCCTTCAGCTCCCACAAATTCTTTGGTTTTCCAGCATTTTTGTGTATTTGAAGCCTTTCCAACAACGACTGAATGATTTTGAGATGCATCTTTTCACACTGAGGACAACTGAGGGACTCATATACAACTATTACAGACGGTTCAAACGCTCTCTGATGCTCCAGAAGGAGAAACCATGCATTAAGAGCCGGGGGGTCCGGGGTTCAAATACACAAAAATGCTGGAAAACCAAAGAATTTGTGGGAGCTGAAGGATTTTTCTGAAGAACAGCAGGAAGTTTAACTGTTCAGAACAAACAAGGGACTCATGAACAACTATCCCTAAACAAACAAACACAGCTGTGGATCATTCAGAGAACAACACAGTATTAAGAATCAAGGGGGTGTAAACTTTTGAACAGGGTCATTTTTATACATTCAACTATTATTCTCTTTTGTGGACTATATGTGAACATCTTTTATATGAAATATCTTATTCAGGTCAGTACTAAATAAACAATAACATGCATTTTGTATGATCCCTCTTATTTTGGTCAAATAATTAACATTTTGCAGATTCTGCAAGGGGGATGTAAACTTTTGACCTCAACTGTATACACAAACACACACACACACACACACACACACACACACACACACACACACACACACATATACACAAACACACTACTGTGTAGAAGAAGAATAGCATTTTCACCAACCAAAAAATGTATTGAAGCTATTAAAACCATTAAGTTATTTCTATCTTTTGCTGTAGTAGATCAGTTTACATTTCCAAACAATCCCTTTGCCATTAATTGTAATAATCCAGTGATATTTTTGTGCTCCACACAGAGATCTGATCTCACCATCATCCAGTCCGTCTGCAATTACATGAAGAATCAGAAAGAACAGAATCAGAAGAACTGCGGTGACATCCCCAAGAAACCACGTCAATGAAGTACTACACGGTAAAACAGAAGCGTGATTGCTGATGTTCCTGTGGTTCTGCTCACCCTTGAATATGTTGTAAGTGTTGACCCCAGTGCTGGCCGTCATCAGCGGGCAGTCTCTCTCGCTCGGACAGTGGAAGAGCTGACAGTTGAGATCTCCGAGCCGGTCCGGCGGTTTATACACCACCAGATTACACTTCAGCCCTGAGAGAGCACAGATGAACAGCGCTCGTCAGGGAGGTCAAAACGGCTGAAAAACTCAACTCAGATTTTGCACTTAAATATGATCAATATTCAAATTATTCAATTCAGTTTATTAGTATAGCACATTTCACGATATAATCATTGCAAAGCAGCTTTACAGAAAATTGTACGTTTCTACATTATATTGAGGAGTAGGTTGTTAGTGGTGACTATGACAGAAATCTACAGTAAAAATCATGCAGTTAGTTACAAATTACACGTAATCAAACAGACGGTGAACACTATTAACTGCAATGATTATATGTTGCGATTAAATTTTGCAATTAAGCAAAATTTGGTAGTTTTATATGTTATATTCGAATTTAAAAGGCATAATTTCAGTTAGGGTGAATAAAAACTTTTGGCTTCTCTCCTGAGCAAAAAATACTAATGCACGTTTATTACAGCAATAAAATAACACGACTATCTGTAAAAAAAAGGGCATGATGTTTATAAAACAAATGTAATTAATTAAGTTGCTTAAACAATTATAAACAAAAAAGCATCATGTATGCATAGTTTAAGAAAAAAGAAACGAAAGCCAATCGCTCAGAGTACTTTTTTTCATTTAAAAACATGAGATGCAGTGGGATGGGGAAAAACCGGCATAAAGACTTGAGACAGGTTTTTTAAAAATTGAAGTTGCGTTAATTTTACATGGCTTTCTAAACACGTGGCTCTCGTGTGAAACGTGAGAGCAACGGTGATGATGTCCCTCTAGAAAATACGGTAAATATGCGTTCTGTGTAGTGCTGTCAAACGATTAATCGTGATTAATCGCATCCAAAATAAAAGTTTTTGTTTGCATAATATATGTAAGTGTGCTGTGTATATATTTATTATGTATATATGTATATGTGTATATATATATATATATATATATATAAATACACACACATGCATGTATATATTTCAGAAAAAATCTTTTATGTTTATATATTAAATATATTTATTTATAATATAAGTTATATGAGTATAAATATAGACGTGTAAATACGTGGACATACTTTCAAAATACATACTGTATGTTTGTATTTATATATACATAATAAATATACACAGAACACACACATATATTATGCAAACAAAAACTTTTATTTTGGATGTGATTAATCGCGATTAATCGTTTGACAGCACTTCTCCGCATTGATGTTCTCTTTTTCTGAAATATTTTGGACGAACAACGCAGCAGCGCCGCATCCAGTGGCTTCAGCTTGATAGACTAACAAACACATTAAAAACCAACGACACTTACATCGTCATCGCATCTCATGTGCCGCTGATAAGGCAGCCTGACGCACACCTAAAATTCGAATGCAACGTTTTTGCATTCGAATGAGGATTTTTATTTTAAATTTGACAAATATTCAAAATGGGAATTTTTATTTGCAGCGTGTTTGTGTCAAACCTGAAGCAACGTCCTCCGAGCAGCAGGTTAGGATGCAGTCTTTCTCTGAGGGCTTGGCTCGGGCCACCATGACGGTTCCCTTCTGATCCAGAGCCACATGCGCGTTTACAGCGACGTCCCGATGCTGCCGCGAGTAGCACATCTCTCTGTCGGGGTCCAGCGTCCCGCCGCAGACGTGCAGGAGACACAGCAGTAGAACACAGCTGATGAACATGACGTGATGTTTGAGGAACACGGAGCAGAAGAGACAGACGTCCTCACAGACCTGCATACAGCAAACCAGTCAACAATCAAAGACCTGAGAGAAAAGCCAATGAGCCTCTCAATCTGGATCACGTTATCTGTTCAAGCCTGTTTATGGATCCTGAAGTCCAAAGAGCTCGATCCCGTCATCATCAGCTCTTGTGAAATCTCATGATAATAACCCACATACTAAGAATACACATTTAGATCACAAATAAATCAACAATGCACATTCATTATTGTTGCCATTACTTCCAATTAGTTTTTTTCATTAATAAAGTGACAAACTGACATGCAGATCCGTGAGGATGTGTTATATATTAGATATCGTAATATGAATTATTTATATGTAGTGATTATTACAGCAAGAATATAGACATTTATTGTGAATACTGGCTGTTCATAGCATTTCAAAATGTTGTCATAATATTAATAATATTAGTTATATTAATATTTATGTTGAATATTGATGCGCTTTTAAATGATTATGAGCAGGCAGTGATGAAGGATGATGGTAGGACTGGACTGACTGCGTGGTGCGTGTGAAGGCTGATCTCCGTCCAATCTGCTTCACAGACCACAAACACACAGGAAGAACTTTGATCTGCTGTAGAGGAATGTTTATCACAGACCGTCATAAAACTACTCCTTCACCTCTGCTCTCGTCACCATCAAGCTCATTTACAACAGGACCAGTGATCACATCACTCACACATGGCTTCTGAAGCAGAGATCTGATGTTACTGATGAATGATGCAAAGCTTCTCTATATCAGCTGCCTGTGTGCTGTGATGCTAATGTGATGATGTGTGATTATATGATGTGATATGATGTGATGATATAATGTGATGTGATGTGATGTGATGTGATGTTCTGTGATGATGATGATGATGATGATGATGTGATGTAATGTGATGATATGATGTGATGTAATGTGATGATATGATGTGATGATGTTCTGTGCTGATGTGATGTGATGTGATGTGATGTGGTGTTGATGTGATGTGATGATGTGGTGTTGATGTGATTTACTGTGCTATGCTGTGATGATGTGCTGTGATGATGATGTGATGTGATGATGTTCTGTGATGTGTTGATGTGATGTGGTGATGTGATGATATAATGTTATGTGATGTGATGTTATGTGATGTGATGATGTTCTGTGATGTGTTGATGTGATGTGATGTGATGATATAATGTGATGTGATGATGTTCTGTGATGTGTTGATGTGATGTGATGTGATGTGATGATATAATGTGATGTGATGATGTTCTGTGATGTGATGATGTGATGTGGTGTTGATGTGATTTACTGTGCTATGCTGTGATGATGATGTGATGTGATGTGATGATATGATGTGATGATGTTCTGTAATGTGTTGCTGTGGTGTTGATGTGATGTGATGATGTGGTGTGGTGTTGATGTGATGTGATGATGTGGTGTGGTGTTGATGTGATTTACTGTGCTATGCTGTGATGATGTGATGTGGTGGATGTGATGATGTGATGTGATATGATGTTATGTGATGATGTTCTGTGATGTGTTGATTTGATGTGTTGATGTGATGTGCTGTGATGACGTGCTATGGTGATGTTATGTGATGATATAATGTGATGTTATGTGATGTGATGATATAATGTGATGTTCTGTGATGTGTTGATGTGATGTGATGTGATGTTATGTGATGATATAATGTGATGTGATGATTTTCTGTGATGTGGTGATGTGATGATATAATGTTATGTGATGTGCTGTGCTGTGCTGTGATGATATAATGTGATGTGATGTTGATGTGATGTGATGATGTTCTGTGATGTGTTGATGTGATGTGCTGTAATGATATAATGTGATGTGATGTTATGTGATGTGATGATGTTCTGTGATGTGTTGATGTGATGTGCTGTAATGATATAATGTGATGTGATGTTATGTGATGTGATGATGTTCTGTGATGTGTTGATGTGATGTGCTGTAATGATATAATGTGATGTGATGTTGATGTGATGTGATGATGTTCTGTGATGTGTTGATGTGATGTGCTGTAATGATATAATGTGATGTGATGTTATGTGATGGTGTTCTGTGATGTGATGTTCTGTGATGTGTTGATGTGATGTGATGTGATGATGTGGTGTTGATGTGATTTTCTGTGCTTTGCTGTGATGATGTGATGTTATGTGATGATATAATGTGATGTGATGTTATGTGATGGTGTTCTGTGATGTGATGATGTGCTGTGATGATATAATGTGATGTGATATTATGTGACGTGATGGTGTTCTGTGATGTGTTGATGTGATGTGATGATGTGGTGTTGATATGATTTGCTGTGCTATGCTGTGATGTTCTGTGATGATATAATGTGGTGTGATGTTATGTGATGTGATGATGTTCTGTGATGTGATAATGTTCTGTGATGTGTTGATGTGATGTGATGATGTGGTGTTGATGTGATTTGCTGTGCTATGCTGTGATGATGTGATGTTCTGTGGTGTGTTGATGTGATGTGATAACGTTCTGTGATGTTATGATGTGATTATGATGTGATGTTCTGTGATGATATAATGTGATGTGATGATGTGGTGTTGATGTGATTTGCTGTGGTATGCTATGATGATGTTATGTTCTGTTATGTGATGATGATGTGATGTTCCGTGATGATGTGATGTGGTATTGATGTGCTGTGCTGTGATGTTATGATGTGATGTGATAACGTTCTGTGATGATATGATGTGATGATGATGGTGATGTTCTGTGATGATGCGATGTGGTATTGATGTGCTGTGCTGTGATGTTATGATGTGATGTGATAACGTTCTGTGATGATATGATGTGATGATGATGTGATGTTCCGTGATGATGTGATGTGGTATTGATGTGCTGTGCTGTGATGTTATGATGTGATGTGATAACGTTCTGTGATGATATGATGTGATGATGATGTGATGTTCCGTGATGATGTGATGTGGTATTGATGTGCTGTGCTGTGATGTTATGATGTGATGTGATAACGTTCTGTGATGATATGATGTGATGATGATGTGATGACGTGCTGTGGTGATTATGTGATGTTCTGTGATGTGATGATCAGTGTTGGGGAAAGTTACTTTTAAAAGTAATGCATTACAATATTGCGTTACTCCCTAAAAAAGTAACTAATTACGTTACTTTGTTACTTTTTATGGAAAGTAATGTGTTGTGTTACTTTTGCATTAATTTTTTTAATTTGGGCAGGGCTTGCTTATTTGTTTTTAAAATAAAAAAGTTATATTTTTTGGCAAATGTAAAAACCCTTTCACACCAAAAGTGAAATGAATAAGCCTCAGGCTGAAGGGAAGTGAATTCACGTCTGTACAATAGAATGTAGAAAAAGTAAGTTCAACACACTTCAGCAATAAAAAAAAAGAAGCACAGATGTTTATCTAGAGTAATTTTTGTTTATTAGTATGTTTTATTTGGATCACTGAAGGTCAGCAGCAAAGACTTTGGTTAATAAAATGGGATTAAATATCTAAAGGATTTTTGTCTTATTTAACATTTAATTATTGCAGGTTTGCGTCATATTCTGAGTTGCATTTCACAGTTTTTATTCATTTTGAGGAATACTAAATCTGTTTGGGTTTTTTTGCAAGTGAGAAGAATTAATGCATGTTTGCATTTATTCTAGAACTACAATAACATCTTACTCCCAATTTCTCTCAACATGGGAACAGAAGAGCTGTCAATCAATAAATGAGAAAAAGTAACTGGCCTTACTTATTTGAAAAAGTAACTCACATATTTTCTTGTAAATTAAAAAGTAATGTGTTACTTTACTAGTTACTTGAAAAAAAGTAATCTGATTACGTAACTTGAGTAATAATGTGTTACCCCCGACACTGGTGATGATGTGATGTGGTGTAGATGTGATGTGATGTTGTGATGTGGTGCTGATGCTGCCGCTGGTCGCCATGGAGACTGAGCATCACTGGAAGAGTGTCCGGTGTGTGTGGGCCATCATCGTGATGCAACCCTTACGAAACACAGAACATCTAAAAACCACCATCAGCCCGAATTTCTGTTATTAAAGCCACGTTATCTGGTTTAAAGAGTGAATGTCACAGGAAATGAATGACTGGTTTTACTCGCTCATCACGATCAACAAAAGAGTGAGCGAGTCACACAATGTCCCGTTATCTGTGTCGACAAAACCCAGAAACCAGAAACCGAGCGAAGATTCAGACAGAGAGAAAAAGATTCGCACTGAGTCGATTCGCGGACACAAACACGTTCAGACGCGCATTATCTGAAATATCGCTTCGATTTGAGCACAATGAGAGAATGATGGAGATCAAACACCTACCCTGAGATCAGCCGCTGCTGTGACCCATTTCTGCGTCTTTGTCCTCCGCTGGATGATGATGATGATGATGATGGTGAGGATGATGATGATGCTGTCTCTTGCTCACACACACTGATCCGCGATGCTCACAGATCTAAGTGTTCAATTGCAGAAAATGAGAGTCATTCAGGAAAGACACGTCCTTCGGTGGCTCTGACGGGTGTAAACTGAATTAGTCTTTGTAAACTCGTAATGTGAGAGCGCGCACTGACGCTCATTGTGTTGCTGCTGTAGCGCGTCTGCGGCACTAGAGGGCGACACACCGCAGCGCACAGCACTTCCTGTAGACTTCTTTTTTCTTTTTCTTTTTTTATAATATGTGCCTTGTTTAATGCTTGTTTATTTGCATTTATCAATATCATTATAGATGTATATTTGTTTATATATTTGTTTGTTCATTATGTTCAATAAAAAATACATTCCACCAATAATACAACGATTCAGAACAAATGAAAACAATTTGAAAACAACCAACCTAAATCCGAAGCAAATACTTCACAGTTGGGTTTAAATTTTAATGTAAATCTTAATGTAATACTGTATTTTTGTGTGTGTGTTTTTCTGTACTGTATCATAGTACTGAGACTGCTCTCATTAGAGTTACAAAACACCTGCTTCTATCATCTGATCGTGGTTGTATCTCTCTACTAGTGCTACTTGATCTTAGCGCTGCGTTCGACACTATCGACCACAACATTCTTTTGAATAAACTAGAAAACTTTGTTGGCATTAGTGGAAGCGCCTTAGCATGGTTCAATCTGACCGCCATCAGTTCGTAGCAGTGAATGAAGAGGTATCATATCGATCACAAGTACAGTATGGAGTACCTCAAGGCTCAGTACTAGGGCCGTTACTTTTCACGCTTTACATGTTACCCTTGGGAGATATTATCAGGAGACATGGTGTTAGCTTTCACTGTTATGCTGATGATACTCAGCTCTATATTTCTTCGCGGCCCGGTGAAACATACCAAATTGAGAAACTAACGGAATGCATAGTCGATATAAAAAACTAGATGGCGAGTAATTTCTTACTGCTAAATTCTTAAAAAACAGAAGTGTTCATTTAAAACCCCCACATGTAATAACTTAGAACACTATCTAACACCTGATGGTTAATTCAGTCAATTCTTCTTCATCAGTCAGGAACCTAGGTGTGCTGTTTGATAGCCATCAGGACAAGACCTCGGGAACCAGACGAGTCCTCTGCACAATCTGACTGTGCTGCAGCTGGAAGTGAACTGCTGTTCGTCTGGTCAGAGGAGAACTGACCCCGACTGAGCCTGGGTTCTCCTGAGGTGTTTTCTCCATTCTGTCACCGATGGAGTTTTGGTTCCTCTGGTTTGCTCAGTTGGGGACACTTCATTTCCAGTGATATCATCGACTTGATTTGCACAGATACTAATTAAACTGAACTTTACGTGTTTAATCTTGTCATTTTACATTATTGACACCATTTTCCTATTTTGATATTGTGAAGTTGCTTTGACACAATCTGTATTATTAAAAGCGCTGTAAATAAAGGTGACTTGACTATTTACCCATCATACAAACAAAGCAAAGATAAAATAAAAAGATATAAATAATAAACTAAAGAAAGGATATATTAAATTAAAATATTTACATTGATGATTTTATATATTTCTGGACTGTAAAACATATACCAATATCACAGTTCAACTGTTTACAAGACAAAATTGGCTGGAGTAATATTTATGAATGAGTTTTAAAGAAATTTCATTGATTTTATTGGTGATTAAATATTTAAATATATTTTTGCCCATGCGAAGCACACCGGCTTTCATGCAATTGATTTTTTCAATCTTCGCGCAATCAATCTGGTTCAGAAGATGACGAAGGAAAAGGTTCAAACAGGTTTCCAAGAACAACAAAAAAGGGACTTTAATAAAACAAACGCAAATAATCCACATGAAGAAGACAATGTAACACACAAGCAACAACTGAATGAGAAAGAAGAACTGAAATACTCTCAAATGAAGAACAGGTGACGACTCATTAATTAGAAACCATAGCAACAAACAAAGAGCGGGAAACTAGAACAAAAGAACACAGGCCATACTAGAACCATACGAAAATTAAACCAAAACAGGCAGTTTGTGACAATATCATCATCTTGAAAATGATTAATGGACATCATAAATGAAAGAATAGTTTTAAGGTTATTCATACATTTTTTTGTTTTTGTTTAAATGTGTAGAACACAACACACACAATGAACGACTTTTTTATTTTTAATTTGCAAAACTTAAATTCCACAATAAAACAACATTACAGAGAACAAGAAGAAGAGTACACAGAGGGAAAGAAGAAACAAATGGAGTTTTTATTCAGTCATTTTTAAAAATATTTAATCAGTGATGATAATAAATCTGAAGCAAACACTTTACAGCTGGGTTTAAACAGAAGGCATCTCGTCATGTGAATGTGATGCCCGTCATACAAACAAATGTTTTTGATGAATTTATCTGAATATTTATTAGAAGGGCATGATAAATACTTTTAAATGGATACAGAACAAAAGCGCGTCCATACGTCTGAAATGATCTTTCGGGTAGAGTGCCAATCATCTTCCACAAGATTAATTATTATTATTAGAAATAACAACATTGTTCTAAAATATATATAGAAAATATAAACAGTCAAGTTCTGGAAGTAAAAATTCCATTAATTTTTAATGATAACTGTTCTTTTATTTCTGCAACTTCAGATTCTTATATTAATATCTTTCACATCTGTGTTTTCATTTATAAGATATGTTCAAGTGAAGGGAATATTCCAGAGCATTTTAATACTTATTTGAAATAAATTCACTGGTTAATTGTTATTTAACTCCTTAATTTCTCACTTGTATCAAATTCTGGAATGGTTTATTCCATCTGGCCAAATAATGTTATTCTTTAATATGTTATAAACGATGCTTAAAAGAGCATTTTATTGCTGCTTTATAATATTTTTCATGCATCTTACCGCGGTGTTTGTTTCTTATCTTTGGTTTTTGATATATGCTGTTATTAATTTGATCATTTGTTGTTTGTTTCCTCAACAAAACCATAAAACGAGCAAAAAGAGACTTATTTCTAAGAGTTTTATCAGCATTACTCCAAAGAACTTCGTGGAGGGAGAAACCACGCACAAAACACAAAAAAGAAGACATTGCTGATGAAAGTTAGATAACTTGCAAGAAATCACACTTTAGTAGGAAAGATGGGCCACTAAGTTGGTCGAATATATTATTTGGAAATTGGAATAAAAAACACTACGGTATTGGATTCAAGGCATCTTTTCAGCGTCTGTAATGAACGCACGCGTGAAATAATACGTCGTCTCTGCGTCGTGACGTGTGCGTCATTTCCATGACGACCGCCGAGGCTTCGACCGACGACAACAACAAAGAAACATGGACGACGATCAGAGCGCGGAGGAGGTAAAGACGATCAAACGTGTGAAATATGCTCATTCAACAGTAAAAGAGAAGATGTTTGCTTTAAGAAATCATATCTCTCATTTCCGCTGCGGTGAAGCTAATGGCTAACAGCTGCTAACCGAGAAGCATTTAGTGAACTAGCGGCGTGTTTAGATCTCGTCATCTTTCACTGCAGCTTCAAGCAGAGCTTCAGCGGATAACAGATGTCTTGTGTTCCTCCAGACGGCGTTCGTGGTGGAAGAAGTGAGCAGCATCGTGAAGGAGGTTTGCTCGTCTCTCAGCTTCATATCTGAGCCTCGTCGTGTGTTAGACTGATGTGTGAGCGCTTCTTCTCTGTCTTCAGTCTCTGGAGGCGGTGATCGGCAGAAACCCGTACGAACACAAGCGTGTGAACCAGTGGATGTCCAGCGTGGTGGAGCAGTGCCTCGGGCAGCTCAGCAAACTCAGCAAACCCTTCAAATACATCGGTCAGCATCCTCACAGCCCGACACCTGGACTCGACCGGTCCAGACAAACACCAAGATCTGCTGCTGATCGTGTGCTCATCCTCAGGTCATCCCAGATCAGGAGGAGTGTGTCTCTGCAGTGAATGGGTGCCGTCAGAACGAGAGTCTGATAAAAACATCACAGCACTCCAGTCCATCAGTTCACATCTGGAGAAGAAACAAATCCAGCATTCAGACGTTAACTCATAACAACACTTCCTCCAGTAAAACAGTGCATCTGCTGTCGTCTCTCACATCAAAATCCAGCCACGTATTTGTTTAGAGCTGTTTTGGACTTTTGGCATCGGTGCAGATTTCTCTCCTGATTCACACCAGAACACTGTTTCACTGCAGGAAGAGTTATTATGAGTTAAAAACATCTAAACGCTGGATTTGTTTCAGCTTTTGTCTTCTCCAGATGTTAACTGATGGACTGGAGTGCTGTGATGTTTTTATCAGACTCTCGTTCTGACGGCACCCATTCACTGCAGAGACACACTTCTATAAACCTGATGAAGAAACACTCCTCCTGATCTCAGATGAACTGCGGGTGAACACATGTTCAGTTTAGTGTGAGCTGTTTCTGTGACCGAGCTGAAGGTCAGGGTTATGATCTCACTACAGACCGATCACCTGCTCTGTTCTCTCCATCAGTCACATGCATTATAATGCAGAAGAACGGCGCAGGACTGCAGTCGGCTTCTTCGTGTTTCTGGGACAACACTACAGATGGTAAGGGCCGTCTTGAGTTCTGTTCAAATAGAAATGTGAACCGTTCTACACACCTTTGACCCAGCTTACAAAAATATGCTCTGAGAATGTTTTGCTGACGTTCCCATTAAAAGCCTCCAGGGCCCGTTTCAGAAAGAAGGTTAAGTGAAAACTCTGGGTGTGTTGACCCTGAAATGAGGGTTTCAAAGCGGGAGGTTTGTCAAACCCAGGAAAGCAGGGTTTAAATACATCATTCATTCATTCACGCTGCAAACACGCTTTTCTTACGGAGTATTTGTGTCTTGTTTCGAGTACAAATATCTCAAAATTCTTTAATTGAGATGCATTTTCTATAGAAGAAAAATAATATATTTAGTCTTGTTGGGAAAACAAGTGCATTTAAGTGCATTTTACATAAAACATGTAAAATAGTCCGCTGTAGGGTAAGAAAAAGAGTCTTAATGCAAACCAGAATATTTTTAATCTCTTACCTCATTAGCAGATCATTTGCAAAATAAGAAAAACGCACTTTAAATTAGTTGTTCGCCTCCGTGGAAACGAGACTCAATCCCTTGTTTGTGTTTTATGTAGGAAATGCATCTTGATTTAAGAATCTTCACATATGACGAAACAAGACAAATTTACTGTTTATGACGAAGTAAAAATAAATAAAAAGTACAATATTGTTTGAATTTAATTTATCACATACACAGTTATATTGTTAGTTTTGTAATAAAGTGTGTATTGTGTCCGCAGGCAGCTGCACGGTGCGATGGGAGAACAAACACCTGTACTGCATCGTCAGCGTGTTCGGACTCGCCATTTAGACTCGGACACAAGCTCCAGTATTCCTGCATTCACACTCGCCCGCTTCAATAAAAGCACACGAGTTCACCTCTTAAAAACCTCTGAAGAGTTTATTCCACATTCGCTCAGACATCACAAGCAGCTCCTCGTCTGGACCGAGCTCGGCGGCTTTAGGAATGATCTCACGTACATGTGGAAAGGCACAGCGAACCGTCGTCACACGGTGCTTCTGGGACATTTCATAAAGTCCAGCGTCACATCAGACAGATAAACCACTGCTTTAAACCGTCATCAGTGCGTACAAAACTAAAACAAGGCGCTTCTGTCCAAAACAGGACCCTGGAAGTGATTCAGACCCACAAAATAACCGTAAACACACAAAAACATGTACAAGAAACACAATAAGACAGGAATGTGAGGAAAAAAAAAGGCTTTTGGAACAATAAACTATAACATCCAGTGAAAGAAACACAAGGCCCCATATTCTCATCCACATTCACACCGGATCTCCAGATTGGCAAAACGGCTCAAACGAGCCAGAAATCAATAGAAATATGTGCACATAAGCAGCTTCCTCACATTATTAGAGTCTGATCGATGAGGAAAAACTGAGGCTGATCACATAAACACTGTCTAGAAATTCACAATGTGTCACTCAAAAATCTAAAGAATAAAACATTGGCTATTTTTGAGACCCTTTTTTTTTTTTTCATGAAAATTAAGCACATTTGACCCGAAATTGCAAAAAAAAAAATCTAACTCTATAAGTATTTCATATGAAAATATTTATAAATCATTTATGTTTATACTTGTAAAAGCACACCTTCCATCGAGGCATCATTTGTGTTCAGCTCGATCAGGATGATTCTCATTATCACGGGTTAAATGTGCTTAATTATCTCAGATGCAAATGAAATATACATGATTTTTCTCCTTGTGATCTGAGATCAGGTGCAATGCTGACACTCTCCACCGACTTCAGACACTGTAGCTTTAAAAATACATCGGCCCGTATATTTACACCCTGTTCGTCTATATACACCTACACCAGCGATCCGGAGTCACTCCGCTTTCAGTCGCTCTCGCTCTCATCCTGGTACTTGGCGCTGGCTTTGATGGCGCGGCCGTTCTGAAGAGGCATCTCCTCATAATCGCTCCTTCAGAGAAACAGATCGGGACGATCAGAAAGGCTGGTTTGGATCAGGTAAGTGATGCGATGTAGGGAACGTACCCGTAAATGACTTCATCGTCCGAGTCGTTGAGCATGGAGAAGGCAGGATTGTCCTTCAGCTGCGAGTCTGGACACACAAACACACACATCTACGTGACGAAGGCCAGTCCTGCTGCAGAAACCGCCCGCAGGTCAGCGGCGATGAACTCACCGTACAGAGCGTTCCTGGAGGGCGAGTAGACGAACGCTAGCGTGTAGAGATAGAAGTTCAGGAGGCCGTAGAAGGAAAGAAACTCGGCTGGTGGAGAAACACTCAGGAAAACCACTTTAAACCAGAGTTATTACCGCTCACTAAAGCCACCGAAAAATGCCATTAAAAAACAACAACTTGAAGTACTAAAATTAATCAAATAAAAACACTATCCCCGGTTTCACAAACGAGGCTCAGGCCTGATCCTGACTAAAGTGCGAGTCTGATCCTGGTTCAACTGAAGGAAATCAGATGCATCAGTGCCTTTGTTTGTCTCGAGATGCACAGCAGTAATGTTGGTTTTTCTAAAGGCATGTTTATGAAAACTACTTTAATGTCCTAATTGAACTATTGCCTAATCCTGGCTTTACCTGAACCCTGTCTGTGAAGCCGGACCTATAGACACAAAAATGACAAAACCTAAACTAAAACGAAAATGAATATTATACAAATAAAATCTATTTGAAATTAACACTATTAACATTTTCGTTGCTGGAAATGAAAAAGAAAAAAAAAATCTTATTTTCAACTTTCAACAAAAATAACACACACGCACATATTATTATATATTTAAATGAATAAAAAAAACTATATAGACATTTTAAGCTAATAAAAATGACTAAAAAACATTAATAAAAAAATGACTAAATTACTAAAACTTTAAAATGTTAATAAATTTTGTTGTAAAAGTTATATATATATACACATACAAAAAATGGGGAATCTCTAAAGAAAGGATATAATTCTGGTAGTGAGTGGAGAGTTCAGCAACAAAGTTGTCTTGCAAAGCCTTGGAGCCGAATCTCAGGTAAAGAATAACCACACTGAGGAAACAGGAAGAGGAAGTGACAACACGGAACTCACTCATGTGAAAGTGTGCATTTATACAAGGGTGTGTGTATGTGTGCGTGCGTGCGTGCGAGAGTGTGTGTGTGAGAGAGTGATGACAAACCTGATCACCAGCACCAGCAGCGTCAGCGCCGTCAGGAACTTCAGCCGCAGATCTGAACAAACCAATCAGATGAGGATCACCAACATGCACATGACACTGTGACTGTGAGTGTGTGTGTGTGAGAGAGAGAGTGTCTGTCTGTGTGTGTGTGTGTGTGTGTGTGTTACCTGTGTAAGGTGCGTTCTTGAGCTCGGAGCAGGCACACAGCACCAGAAACACCAGATACAGCACATACACCGCCACCAGCAGCAAGAAGAAGACCTTCATGCCCTGCAGCAAACACACACACACTCATTTTTTTTTCTTACTTTATTTTCTGTAATAAAACTTGCATCATTTTAGATCAAAAAGAAGTAATATGATGAAACTTATACTGCAATGACTTTAGTTTTATTTCTAATTTTTTTGACCATATTTTCTGTAACACAAGTAGCTTTTTTATTATTCCACTGTATTTTTCAGAATACAAGTTGTTTTAATCATCTGAAACATGCTGCATTATATTCCAAAGTAACTAATTGTATTTTTCAACTTGAAAATTGATTATTTTTCAGAATAAGTTTTTTAAAAATTATTATTATTATTATTATCATCATTATCTGAAACATTCTTAAAATCCAGCTATTTTATCTTTTAACTCTTTCCCTTCCAAACACGTTATTTCCCAGGTTTCATCTCAATTTCAGCAGATCGACCCTCATGACCGGTTTTGTGCTCCAGGGTCACATATTATATATTTGAAATATTATTTTCATAAGCAGGAGCAGTCAGTGGAGCTGAAAGAAACTCACCTGGAAGTTCTGGATGTCCACCTTGTACTGATACGTGGGATCCTGCAGCTCATTCACCCTAAAAATAAGAAAAATCTGATGAGAGTCCCACAAAACACCAGCAGCGGCAGCAGAAGACAGCAGCAGGTTTCTCACGTTTGCCAGATTCCCAGCGTGACGGCCGAGAGCCACAGCAGCCCCACGATCAGCAGCTTGGGCAGGTAGAAGGTCAGGAACCTCCGGTCTCCCTGCAGGTGAGAGCACGGGTGAGCGGAGCACGGGTGAGAGGGGCACGGGTGAGAGCGGCACGGGTGAGAGGGGCACGGGTGAGGGGAGCAGGGGGGCACGGGTGAGGGGAGCAGGGGGGCACGGGTGAGGGGAGCAGGGGTGAGGGGAGCAGGGGTGAGAGGGGCACGGGTGAGGGGAGCACGGGTGAGGGGAGCAGGGGTGAGGGGAGCGCGGGTGAACGGAGCACGGGTGAGGGGAGCAGGGGTGAACGGAGCACAGGTGAGAGGAGCACGGGTGAGGGGAGCAGGGGTGAGGGGGGCGCGGGTGAACGGAGCACGGGTGAGAGGGGCACGGGTGAGGGGAGCACGGGTGAGGGGAGCAGGGGTGAGGGGAGCGCGGGTGAACGGAGCACGGGTGAGGGGAGCAGGGGTGAGGGGAGCGCGGGTGAACGGAGCACGGGTGAGGGGAGCAGGGGTGAGGGGAGCAGGGGTGAGAGGGGCACGGGTGAGGGGAGCACGGGTGAGGGGAGCAGGGGTGAGGGGAGCGCGGGTGAACGGAGCACGGGTGAGGGGAGCAGGGGTGAACGGAGCACAGGTGAGAGGAGCACGGGTGAGGGGAGCAGGGGTGAGGGGGGCGCGGGTGAGGGGGGCGCGGGTGAACGGAGCACGGGTGAGAGGAGCACGGGTGAGGGGAGCACGGGTGAGGGGAGCAGGGGTGAGGGGGGCGCGGGTGAACGGAGCACGGGTGAGAGGAGCACGGGTGAGGGGAGCACGGGTGAGGGGAGCAGGGGTGAGGGGGGCGCGGGTGAACGGAGCACGGGTGAGGGGAGCAGGGGTGAGGGGAGCAGGGGTGAGGGGGGCGCGGGTGAGGGGGGCGCGGGTGAACGGAGCGCGGGTGAGGGGAGCAGGGGTGAGGGGAGCAGGGGTGAGGGGGGGCGCGGGTGAACGGAGCACGGGTGAGGGGAGCAGGGGTGAGGGGGGCACGGGTGAGCGGGGCACGGGTGAGGGGGGCACGGGTGAGGGGAGCACGGGTGAGAGGGGCACGGGTGAGTGGGGCACTGGTGAGAGGGGCACGGGTGAGGGGAGCACGGGTGAGAGGGGCACGGGTGAGCGGGGCACGGGTGAGGGGAGCACGGGTGAGGGGGGCGCGGGTGAGAGGGGCGCGGGTGAGGGGAGCGCGGGTGAGCGGGGCACGGGTGAGGGGAGCACGGGTGAGAGGGGCACGGGTGAGCGGGGCACGGGTGAGGGGAGCACGGGTGAGGGGGGCGCGGGTGAGAGGGGCGCGGGTGAGGGGAGCGCGGGTGAGGGGGGCACGGGTGAGAGGGGCACGGGTGAGAGGGGCACGGGTGAGGGGAGCACGGGTGAGGGGGGCACGGGTGAGGGGGGCACGGGTGAGAGGGGCACGGGTGAGGGGAGCACGGGTGAGGGGGGCGCGGGTGAGGGGAGCACGGAGGGCTGAGTACTGCACTAGCGAGGGCCCTTCAGAGAGCATACCTGCACTCGGATGCCGTGATACACACACAGCCAGAAGAGCAGCAGCGCACACAGGAACAGAGCCTGGAAGAAAGCGTCCAGCGTTCCCGGAAACCAGCTGTTCACCAGGAACGACAGCGGGAAGAACGGATCTACAACAGCAGCACATCACACACCAGAGTTCAGGAAACTTACTGTTAAACGTAATGCATTACAATACTCCGTTTCTCCCTAAAAAAGTAACTAATTATGTTAGTTACTTTTTATAGAAAGTATTACAGTGGATCCCTAATATATACACCACACACCTCTAATTCTAATATGCTCCTCAAGAAACATTTCTGATTACTAGCAATGCTCAAAACATTAATATTTTTGTGGAAACCATGATTCATTTTATTTTTCAGGATCAGAACAGCAATTATTTGTCTTTACAGTCACTTTTTCAATCAGTTTAATGCATTCTTGATGAATAAAAACAAGGGGTAACATACAAAGAAAACAAAATCGGGCCGAGAATGGACCCCTGTGGAACCCCACTAAGTAAAGAGAGAAGTTGGTCAAGATTATTCACAACTTGTCTCTTTACTTAGTGGGGTTCCACAGGGGTCCATTCTCGGCCCGATTTTGTTTTCCTTGTATGCGTTACCCCGTGGATAAGTTTTTTGTAAGCATGGAATCTCATTTCACTTCTACGCCGATGACATGGAAGTGTATCTCCCTCTGCAAAAGAATAGTAAAAAGCAAACAGAATCTTTGCTGGACTGTATACGAGAAATTAAACTATGGCTGTCCTTACATTTTATAAAGACAAAACTGAAGTTGTGTGGTTTGGAGCTCAAAATAATTTATCTGATTCGGGCAGTTTAGTCCCCTTTTTGTAAGAGAGTAGTGTGAAAATTGGGAGTTCTTGTTGATCGAGATCTCAAATTTGAAAAACAGATTTATTCTGTGGTTAGTTCCTGTTTTTATCACAGATTAATAGCCAACTAACAGAACTTAATAGAAACTCTGGAATGAATCACTGTTTTCTCTCAGATCAGCTCCCAAACCAAGTGTTTTTAAACACAAGCTTAAAGAATACTTCCCTGCATTAGCATTTAATGGGGTATAGACATTTCTCTGTGTATTGAAATTGTGTTATTTTATTGTGCTTTAATGTTGTGTTTTATGTTTGAGACCGTTTTATTATGTGTTTACATGTTGTACAGAACTTTGTTCAATGGTTGTGTGAAAGTGCTCAAATTAATAAAAGAAAAGAAGGAAATATACATTTTTTCTTAAATATATGCATGCATGTGTGTGTATTTATAACACATAAATACACACACACATATACAGTATTATATAAACAAAAACTCTTATTTTGGATGTGATTAGTAGTTTGACAGCACTAGTTTTTAATCATTCGGTTGTGTTGTGAAGGCAGTGAGATGTGCGTCTGACCGTTGTACAGCAGCAGCAGAGGAAGGAGGATAGACATCCACTTCTGCTCGATTCCCCAGTCCCTCATGGAGAACTTGCGTAAAGAGTGAGCGAACATGCACTGCACACAAACACATCATCATCATCATCATCATCATCATCACACGCTCGTGAAACACTCGAAGCCTGCGGAGGGTCTGCGTCTGTAACTTACGGTCACGATGAAGGTCATCACCACAAACACGAAGCGGAACCAGATCTCCACCTGAGAGAACGTGGCGTTGTACATCTTAAACTGAGAAAGCACAAAACACAGAGAAACGGCTCGACTGTGATTCCTGGATCGCAACTCATTTTATATTTTATATCAAATTAATTCAATGCTGGTTTCAGACTCATTTTGAGCGGCTGATTCCACACAGAGTCGGTTTTGTGTCACACTTTCTCATTAAACGTGCGCATTTCATAGTATTTCTGCGGTGAAAACCAGCACAAACACATGATTCCTGTCTGAATCGCATTCAGATTACAGCTATTTGTTCAATTCTTTTTTGACATTATTTTATGTAAAGTCCCAGAGACAGAAGGACATGTAAAGATTACATGATTCCATTGCATAAGTATATTCATACCCTTATCTGGGACAGTCAAAATTCAGCTCAGGAGCATTCATATTGCTTCTAGATGTCACTACACTTCGAGGGAAGTTAACCTGTGGCA
This sequence comes from Acrossocheilus fasciatus, assembly GCA_036784905.1. Classification (NCBI taxonomy): domain Eukaryota; kingdom Metazoa; phylum Chordata; class Actinopteri; order Cypriniformes; family Cyprinidae; genus Acrossocheilus; species Acrossocheilus fasciatus. Next base: position 258,890 of record CM071941.1, read on the forward strand.
AACTCAATTGAATGAGTATAATTTGTCTTAATAAAAGGTTTAACGGCTAATAATACATATCAGAGCAAAAACCAAGCCCTGAGGTCCAAACAACTGCCTGTAGAGCTCAGAGACACACATCTGAGGAAGAGTTCAGAAGACATTGAAGGTTCACAGCAGCACGTCTCTGTTACTCTTAATGGAGGAAGTCTGAAACAAGCAGGACTCTTCCTAGAGCTGGACTCCTGGACAAACAGCAGTGTTAAAACCTGAACTCACCACAAAAGTCACGTTTTTGATTTTGTCCTTCAGGCCCTCCTGCAGGTTCCTGAAGCTGACGTTGATCTTGTACTGCGTGTAGTTCAGATATCCCAGATGCAGCACGATGATCTCGTCACACGCCTGCTGACGCTGTAACACACACACACACACACACACACACACACACACACGTGAGGACCTGAATGAAGGCAGGAGCGTCACACACCGCAGCTGCACGATTCTGGATAAATTAAGAATCATGATTTTGTCGTCTCAAACAGAGATCACGATTCTCAACTGAATAAAATAATGTGCGACAAAATATGAATTGCTGCAGTCTATTTAAAAGTGTTTAATTACCGTATCGGTCTGAATATAAGATGACCCCCTTTTTCAAGATTTGGCTTTTTGAAAAACCAAATCTTGCGTTTTAAGAACTTTTTTTTTTCCTTAAATTTTCTTTTTCCTATTTTAATTTTTGTTTTGAAAGTATGGTAAATACTGGTAAAATGTACCAACAATCACTTTTGATTCACCATAAAAAATGAACAGGCAGCCCATCTGAATTATATAACGTTTAGGCTATCCATCTCATAGTAGCCCAGCAACATTTTATTATCAGTAGAAGTGAAATCTTATTGTAGTCTTCAAATCTGGGTTCTGTCTTCTGTTTTAAAATCCCTTACAGAGGAAGTCTGGTCACATCAGACTAACATGACAGTCACGACTCTGCCGCTGTAAGCTTTTCTTTTTCTTGTGTTTTCACTCGCGATCTTTACATCACACATTACATATTTCATGGCACACTCGTTTTAAGTGTGTTTGGCACCACCTATTGTTGTGAGTATTACTGACATGTCAAAGTCTAGACCCTGAATATAAGACGACCGCTTTTTTCAAGAAAAAACATTTTGTCTTATATTCGGAACAATACAGTAATTTGAATGAATTAAACATTTAATATATATATGCGCATTTAAAAATCTAATATAACACACCAATTTTTAATCTTAAAATCATGAAAGTGGTTTGAATGAATGAGTCAACGACTCATTACTGGATGAATCAGTGTTTTTGAACGAATCTCTTGAATGAATGATTCAAATAAATACATTTTTTAACAGTCACTTGTCTCCACCTACTGGCGAAACCATGCAATCAACACAAACAATTTTTGAAACGCCAGTTACTTTCAGAAGATGACTTGCTCTATTTTGATCTCCACTTTAACTATAACTTAACTATAAACTTTCACCCCAGTATTTCTGTGATCACATGACTTTAGACTTGAATGTTCCGGTATGATTTTTTCAACGATTGAATAGACAGACGAATCACTGCCATTCAGAAATGAGGCTGCGTGAGCGTCTTTAACGATTAACGGTGCAGCTCTGTGACTCACGGCGGCGCAGCGGAGGCTTCGGTTCTTGTTGTGAACGTTGTCTCTGATGTGCATCACGCTGGCGTCCTGCATCACGCCCTGCAGCTCCACATTCATCCCCAGCTCGTCCCAGCTCAAATCTGCACCTGAACACACACTCCATCAGCTCGACTCGCTCACACACACACCATCAGCTCGACTCGCTCACACTCACACACACACACACACACACACACCCCATCAGCTCGACTCGCTCACACACACACACACACACATCAGCTTGACTCGCTCGCTCGCACACACACACCATCAGCTCGACTCGCTCACACTCACACACACACACACACACACACACACACACACACACCCCATCAGCTCGACTCGCTCACACACACACACACACACACACACCCCATCAGCTCGACTCGCTCACACTCACACACACACACACACACACACACCCCATCAGCTCGACTCGCTCACACACACACACACACACATCAGCTTGACTCGCTCGCTCGCACACACACACCATCAGCTCGACTCGCTCACACTCACACACACACACACACACACACACACACACACACACCCCATCAGCTCGACTCGCTCACACACACACACACACACACACACACACATCAGCTTGACTCGCTCGCTCGCACACACACACCATCAGCTCGATTCGCTCACACACACACACACACACACACACACACACACACACACACCCCATCAGCTCGACTCGCTCACACACACACACACACACACACACACACACACACACCCCATCAGCTCGACTCGCTCACACACACACACACACACACACACACACACACACACACACCCCATCAGCTCGACTCGCTCACACACACACACACACACACATCAGCTTGACTCGCTCGCTCGCACACACACACCATCAGCTCGACTCGCTCACACACACACACACACACCCCATCAGCTCGACTCGCTCTCACACACACACACACACACACACACCCCATCAGCTCGACTCGCTCACACACACACACACACACACACACACACACACACACACACACAGCTCGACTCGCTCGCTCACACACTCACTCACACACACACACACACGCACACACACACACACACACGCACACACACACACACACACACACACACTGCTCTCACTGCTGCGGTCCAGCTGGATGATGCAGGTCAGCCACAGCTGCTGGTTGTAGTTGGACAGCGGCGGAGATCGGAGGTCAAACGGGCCGCTCTGAACACAAAACATATCACATTTACCCCAAAAACACTAACCAGAAAACATTTGGAATAAAAGGTGTTTTAATGTTTCTGAAAGAGTCTCTTCTGCTCATCAAGGCTGTTTCTCTTTCATCAAAAATACAGTAAAAATTCTGAAATATTATTCTAATGTAAAACAGCTGTTTTCTATGTGAATGTGTTAAACTGTAATTTATTTCTGTGATCAAAGCTGAATTTTTATCATCACCTTTTTTTTTTAATGTTTTTTGTGTTTTATTCATACATTTTAAAATACAATTACAAAAGGATACAAAAATTCCAAGAACACAGGATAACAACACACTGAAACATGCAGCAGTGGACAAATACATCAAATTATAGTTTTCCAAAAAAAAAAAAAAAAAAAAAAAAAAAGAAATCGTTCTAATATGCTGATTTGCTGTTCAAGAAAGACTTCTGATTATTATCACTGTTGAAAACATTAATATTTTTGTGGAAACCATGATGCATTTTATTTTTCAGGATTCACAGATGAATAAAGCTCAAAAGAACAGCATTAATTTCAAACAGAAATCTTCTGTAACATTATAATGTCTTCGCTGTCACTTTTGTTTAATGCATCCTTGATTAAAAGTACTACTATATATATATATATATGTGTCCCTGCAGCACAGCAGCAGTCATCAGCAGCACAGCTGTATCTGCAGCAATAACCAACAATACACTGTATGAGTCACAATTATACATT
>CM071941.1:267500-275000 GCA_036784905.1 Acrossocheilus fasciatus
TGATATAATATGGGCTCGTGGCACAATACAGCTGTGTGCATTGTCCTGTTTGCCAAGTTCAAGGGTCTATTTAAAAAAAAAAGAAAAAAGAGACTAGTATTGTAAAAAAAAGTGTTCAAAATGTGGCTTATATGGCAGTGTGTCATATTTCAAGGCCTTGGGTCTCTTTAACACATACTCTGTGACGGCCGAGACACAGCGTAATGAAATCAGCTGATGGTGTGTATTCTCCTATATGCCAAGTTTAATGGTTTCTCATGTGCACATAAAAGTTTGTATATTTTCTATTTTTGCAAAGGTCTTTGAGGCTATGTAAGAATATCGTGAGAAGAAACCCAAAATGTAAAATGAAAAAGTGCACCAGTCATGTTTGACAATCACTAAACAGCTGCCATGAAACTTATTTTCATTAAATTCTTAAAAACTAAATGGGTGCAAAAATATGAACATATTTTTCCATACTCTGCTTTCTTTTTTTCTATACTTTTCCAGACCTGGAAATTACTTTAATCAAATTCCACATTTTTCCAAACCGCGTAGGAACCTAAGTTACTTCCCTAAAGAGTAACACTAAATACAAGTCAGTAAATATAGTGACAAACACGTCCCGTGACTTTTCAGTCAGATTTTTTTAAAAATATTTAAGAAACCTCATTTTAAAAGGCATAATTCTATAGATTTATATTTCTGCATTTAGCAGATGCTTTTATACTAAATATTCTCTAAATATTCTTATATTTTTATGATGTGGCTAGACAAAAAAAAAAAAAAAAAAGTGTATAATGTATTAATTGTAGTACAAATGATAGAAAAGCAGAGGGCAGCAGAGTGAAGTTAGTATTTCAGAGAACTTACCCTAAACATCTGGATACAAGTTAATACACCAACTATACACCAGTAATCAGTCATAAAAAGGTTTTAAAAAACAAACAAACATTAAGTGAGTTAATATTGTTTTGCTATTTATTTCTTTTAGGTATAATGTAGTATATATAGCACATATAGTAATGTAAATAGTATAATATATTGGTTTAAGTCTGAAGTAAAACATTTAAGAAACCCAATATAAAAAGGAATAATTCTATTTTTTTATCTACTAAAATGTAACTGATAAATTAATATATTAATTTAAATAAAAAAATATTCTCAATTTAGTAGCTTGACTTTACTTACCCTAAATATTAATGCTCAATACAAGTTAATTAGTAACTAATCAGTCATAAAAAAAAAAAAAATAAATAAAAAAAAACACACATAAAAAGGCATAATTCTATACATTTTTGTGCAAAATATGTTCTAAATTTTCTTAAATGTTAAGGTAAATATTAATATCGTTTTGCTGTTTATTTATTTAGGGTATAATGTAGTGTGTACAGTACATATAGTAATGCAAGTAGTATAATATACTGGTTCAAGTCTGAATTAAATCATTTAAGAAACCCCATGTAAAAGGAATAATTTTTAATACTATACTTTATATTGTTTTGCACATTTTCTAAAAATAGTATAGTTTTTATTCTAAATTATACTTTTCCTATTTAACACAGTCTGTATTGTATAAAGCACTATATAAAGGTTACTTGACCAATTATAAATGAATAAATTATAATATGAACAAATTATACAAAAAATTGATTGCAAAATGCAAGTGAATGTAGTGTTTCAGAGAACCATTTAACAAGCAAATTTAATGCACTCTATACAAAACTACTGTGTTTGAACCATGGTAAAACCATGCTGCTTTGATATATGCAATGGTTCTGAATGACTAAAATATTACCATATTTACTTCAAAGAAAGCACTTTAACGCAGCGCTTCATTTTATAATCATGTTTCTCCCATGTGCTTTTATGTTCCTGATAAAAGCATGCAAATGTGTGGTGAATCTGGTATGAATCAGGGTGTTTAATAATCGAGGAGAGAGAGTTCAACCTGTACACTTTTATTGGGCTACACACCGACAAAGGACACAATTCAGCTTTTGAGGAACAACAAAAATGTTGATTACAGTACAATGCAAACCCTAGTGCATAGGCTTCAAGTTAGTTCCGCCTGACCCCTGACCCCCAGAGTCTGTTTACAAAACAAGAGTCAAAAATCAGGGAACTGGCAAAGCGTGAGATTCCCCTAAATATACAGTATAGAGCAAATAAACATATCTAAACAAGTCCTAACTCTCCTGCCAAGCAGTCACCTCAAAACCATACGGCATCATGGGTGTATTTCGCTTATTTCAGACAGAATGGACTAAAAGCAAACGTGAATCTAAAATGTGTTGCAATTATAACGAACCGTGACGTGCGTCTTCAATTCCAAAGCCGTTCCATGCTCACCTCGTCTAAAACAAACACGTTCCTTAAAAAACAAGTAATATCATTTACCCAGCATGCCATTGTACCGTTCAATACAAACATTCGTTCACCAAAGTCACGTTTCTCCTCCAAATCACTGTCCTACTCCTACCAACACCAAGCACATTTCAAATAATACTTGTACGATAAAGTCCACTAAAGACACTCGTAGTAAAGACGCTCAGACCGCAGTGGATTCTCCAGGTAATGTAACAGTGAGAACGTCAAAAAGTCTCCGAAAAACACAACCACAATCACCAACACCAACACCTGCCATCGTCCAGCATCATCCACGTTATATACACCACACCGAGCTGAAGAACCGTTTGCACATCAATAACGTTCACGCTTACAAAAGGTGATTAAATGGCATACGTGTCTTGAGAAAGCCGACGGTAAAGAAAGCATTAGTCTTGACAATATTGCACAAACAAGACATAAATAAATAAATAAACTCTTCCGTTACGAACATCGACTACTTTTTCTCAAATCACCATCAGGGGATTCTCACCACATTAAACAAAACACCATTTGTGTTTGGATCACTCTTTACAAAAGACATAAGACAGACACACATGCACATAAACGCACGACGTATTTTTATGCTGCGATGGTTTCCGATCACAAATACTCTTTCAAAAACCGCTAAAAACGAAATGTAATGACCACTGTTGCTCTCTTCTGCATCGCTTGCTTGTTCTACTGACATCAGTCAAATCAAATAAAACATTAGGTGTGTTGCTATATTCATAGAGAATCGCAATCCTCATCGCTGTTCCTCGCAAACCTACTGACGAGGTTTCAGCGAACGCTGTGATATTCGTAGCACTGATAACAGGACGTGTCGCACAAACATCATTTTTTCAAAAAATAACCAAAAGGTGTGAAATGACATTGTTGAAGCGCCGTAGAAAAATATCTCCTGTTTGCACATGTTGAGGTGGATTAAATGTGGCTTGAGAGCCATTACACAAAGTCACTTCACAGAAGCGTCAGCAGGGGGCAGTCACTTCATTTTTTTTTTTTTTGAGGGGAAGTGGGGGGGGGTGAGCTCTGATTGGCACATCACTTCCTGTTTCACAGCAGGAAAGAGATGCACAATCAGGAAGAGTGTACGAGACAGTAAGAAGGTTGCTTTGTAAATGGGTCAATGATGTATAAGGATTTTCGACAAATACAAAAATAATCATATCTATTGCAATTGTTCAAACATTAAGAATGTTGTGTGCACATAAATTCATATTAGAATTTTAAATTAAGTGATTTTAGTGTTTTTTTCCATCTTGATGAATTAAAAAAAACAAAAAAGGGTCAGGTGGTGCGACCGTGATTTATCTTAAATTTAGTGCTGTCAAACGATTAAATCACATCCAAAATAAAAGTTTTTATTTACATACTATATTTATGTGTACTGTGTTTATTTATTATGCATATATAAATACACACATACAGTATATATTTTATGTACAGTATATTATATAATATACAAACAGTCTTATTTTTCTTAAATATATACATGCATGTGTTTGTATTTATATATACATAAATATAAACAACACACACTCATATATTATGTAAACAAAAACATTTAAACACTTTAATTACTGAGAACTTATAAAAAAAATATATATATATATATATGTTATGCATGTTAAGGAAATGAATCAATTTTAAGATAAGTCACAGTCGCACCACCTGACAAAAAAAATATTAAAATCACTTAATTTAAAAGTTTAATATGAATTTATGTGCACACAACATTCTTAATGTTTTAACCATTGCAATGGATATTATTATTTTGTATTTGTTGAAAATCCTTATTCTTCATTGACCCAAAATGACACATGCAGGGCAGTACGAATAAAAAAAAAAAAAGTGGATGAACAAACAAACATTCAAGAGGAATTAATCACTAAAAACATCTAGAGTGCTAATGAATACAGCATCAATGGTTTCACCGTTGAGCTTATTCGGTCTGCCAAAGCAAGTCCATCCTAACGGAAATAACTAGAGCGTACAGCTACAGACTGTATATTCAGTCTAACTATCTCTTAATAAAATACACTTTATGACTGCAAGCCAAAAGCATCTAATCAGATGCCAGCTATTGAACTCCAAGGGTAAAGTCCCTGGAAGTGAGTTTAGATATTACGTCCTCAAAGTGTGACAAACATTAGTATCTTATGCAAAAAAAAAAAAAAAAAAAAAAAAATTAGTAATGACAGTATGTTGTACAGCAATTGATTTCAGTGCCCAGTAGTACCTCTAACACTCGGAAAATGTGGCTTCCCAGATGTAGTTTTCAAGTATTAGTACTGCATCTTAAACTGGGAAAAATGCTAAAAGAGCAACAGAGAGAGCGAGGAAAGAATTGGCTAAAATGTTCAAGCCCAGTCGATCACTTGAGGCGCTGGGTGACATTAGCAAGTGCTACAGCAAAAGCTTGCACAGCTGAGAAGGGGTACTGAAAGTCCAGGATGTATGCGTTCCCATCGATCCTTCCGAACTGCATCACCTACACAGAATGAAATAGGTTACGAGTTAGAAAACACGCAGAAGAAATAACATCTAAAGCAGGGGAGTCCAAACTCAGTCCTGGAGGGCCACTGTCCTGCAGAGTTTAGCTGCAGCTTGCCTCAACTTTCCCGTTTGCCTTTTAAAAGCTAGGGCTAGGGATGTAACGATTCGATTTTCTCACGATTTGTTTTAACAAAATGAGATTGAAGACATTATACAGTAAATTAAAAGGTGTCCTTTTATTAGGCTATTGCTGCACTTTATGAAATTGAAATATAACTAAAACTAATTTGAAATTAAAACAAACCCCAAATCAAATAAATAAGTTACACAAAATAAATCTCTTCATATAAACAAACTGCTTTGTGTACAGCAGTACCGGGGAAACTGCTACTAAAAGCGCCTCCTGCTGGCAGAGAATGAATTTGCATATATGCCGCCACAAACAGAGTCTAAGTCTGTGGGAAACACTGATATCTGAAGGAAGCAGCAGACGATCTGAATGAGACGCAGGTTCACTCTCTGCCAGCAGGTGGCACTTATGAACAGCAATGATGTAGTGTTTACAGCTGTAAACAAAACAGAGCTGCACTTACAAACTCTACTTTAATATGCATCATTAAGAGGCAGAAGAAAATACCATGTAAACTTTTCTGTAGACAGTCAGTTCCCTTCAGAGATACATTCATATAAACTCGTACTCCAATTGTATCGTGATTTGTTTGGCATCTCATCCGATTTGAATAGTCACATTTGAATGGATTTTCAACCGCCTCGCAGTTCATTGTTACATCCCTAACTAGGGCTGCCCCCTAATAGTCAACGAGAAGAGGCTCGGTCGACCAAAATTTTATCAGTCGCAGGAAAAAACAAACAAACATTAAAAGTCCACAGGAAGTGGCGAAGACACGCAGTTTGTGACGGCCAGATTGTTAACGGCTGGTCTTTGTGGTAATACAGGACATCCAAACGCTCGCCTATCATTCATCAACCTCAAACTGGCTTATCTGAAATATGTTAGTAGTAGCAACTATACATGACCGCTCAATTTAATGTTAACCTAGAGAAATGTGCGCTATTGAGGTGTGTGCGCGGAGTGTGGAAGCTGATTAGTAGCTCACTGCTCACTTGTTCTTAAAATACTCTCTCATTTTTAGTCATACAGATAAGAGGAATAATCTTTTGAATCTGTAAAGACTACGTTTATTTGTGTGCACTCGCAATAACAAAACATTGCACTTTTGTAAAATAATGAAAGCAAACAGGATGTGCTTTTTTTTGCCGTCTTGGTCTCTGCGAGTTTGAGCGCAAAACTCCACGTCTACTTGCCTTGCAGACATAAAAAATATATATCTATAGAGATTGAAATGTCTACTTTCAAATCAACCAATTCAAATGCAAAACAAATATATTCCGATTATGTAATCCGTATGAAACCTGCATACAGGCACGTCCACTACTGCGGAGATGACGAGTCAGTGTCGCCGACTTCAAAACAAAGAAAACATTTAGTTTATCAAGAAATTATTAAAATGTTAATGCAGCCTACTTACTGTTTTTCCGTGACACAATCATTACTTCTGCCGGTGTGCTGTGGCAAGCTTTAAAGGAACACTCCACTTTTTTTGGAAATAGGCTCATTCTCCAACTCCCCCAGAGTTAATAAGTTGAGTTTTACCATTTTTGAATCCATTCAGCCGATCTCCGGGTCTGGCGATAGCACTTTTAGCATAGCTTAGCATAGATCATTGAATCCGATTAGACCAGTAGCATTGCGTTCAAAAATGACCAAAGAGTTTCGATATTTGTCCTATTTAAAACTTGACCCTTCTGTAGTTATATCGTGTACCAAGACCGGCGGAAAATGAAAAGTTGCGATTTTCTAGGCTGATATGATTAAGAACTATACTCTCATTCCGGTGTAATAATCAAGGAACTTTGCTGCCGTAACATGGCAGTGATATTACGCAGCACCTGAAAGTAGTCCCCAGCTATGTTATAACTATTTACCTTGTTGGGGACTACTTTCAGGCGCTGCGTAATATCACTGCGCCTGCTGCGGCCATGTTACGGCAGCAAAGTTCCTTGATTATTACACCGGAATGAGAGTATAGTTCTTTATCATATCAGCCTAGAAAATCGCAACTTTTCATTTTCCGCCGGTCTTGGTACACGATATAACTACAGAAGAGTCGAGTTTTAAATAGGACAAATATCGAAACTCTTTGGTCATTTTTGAACGCGATGCTACTGGTCTAATCGGATTCAATGATCTATGCTAAGCTATGCTAAAAGTGCTATCACCAGACCCGGAGATCAGCTGAATGGATTCAAAAACGGTAAAACTCAACTTATTAACTCTGGGGGAGTTGGAGAATGAGCTTATTTCCAAAAAAAGTGGAGTGTTCCTTTAACCCTTGTGCGGTCCCCATTTTGGGTTGTGCACTCAAGGTCATTGGGGTCTCTGGAGACCCCAAGCAACAAAATGTAACTTTTTAGCAAAATAATTGTTTTTTTTTAAACCAATGTAATTTTACTCTGTTTATTAATGTTTTTACTCCACATTTGTGTAGTTTTTGGAGGATTTATGATATTTTTTTAAATTTATATAAATAAATTAAAAAATATTTT
>CM071941.1:277500-325000 GCA_036784905.1 Acrossocheilus fasciatus
GAACCCCACGGATGCAGAGGAATGGGAGTCACAGGCAGACTCGAACAAGAAGCTGTCCCAGGGTACATTGGTGGGAGAGGGCAGCAAGCAAGGTTGGGCAAACTGGGAGGATAACCAGGTGGCAAGACCACTGCTTGGTCCTGCTGGGAGAAGGGAAGAGGAGTAACCACCTCTTTGGGAGAGGTGGGACGTGGAGCAGCTTGCAAGGAACCACTGTAGGCCGCACTTGGTGGATAGGGCAGAGCAATCTGGTATGCTCCCGTCGGCTGGAAAGTTGCAGCGTTAGGACTCGTCGGAGATTTAGGCGAGAGGACAAACGGAAGACGGGAGACGTCCAGATGCTGTGCAGGGCTGAGGATGAGTGGGGGAGGTTTGTGGGATGCAGGAGGTCCAGAGGTGGGCAGAGTCGCCGAACGCTCTTGCGGAACCCAGATCTCTTCAGTAGCAGACGGATCCCATTGATACGGTGGTGGCCGTTTGACTGTCAAACTCACTACCTCCGTATTAAGAGCCATTTGCCTTAGAGACTGATTCAATGCCTCGTCCTCTGTAAAGGCGGAGTTGATATAGTCAGCCCTTTCCCTGTTTCCACCTGCACTAGACACTCCACCGGTGCCATCCATACTGAGTAGGCTGTAGGAGGATTGGGAAGGGAGAGGCGAGGCACTGTTGGAGTGCACTATAACAGTGCTGTGAGGTGCACCACCTCCAGTTGGTGGGAATTCCTGCCTAATGATTGTCCCCCCAGCTATTCCATTACTCCCACTGCTGGCGGCCCCACCATTACTACTGCACTGACTGCATGTATAAAGAGCCGTCGGCCCTCTTGGTTGGTAGGAAGCAGACGAAGCACTGGCTTTGGCCTTGGACGGCAGGGTTCTTTGGGGATCCAGGATCTGAGAAACCTTCAGCGCAGCTTCCCGACTGTTCCGCCTCAAGGTAGCGTGAATCAAGCTGCTGTCCAATCTCTGGCCAGGGTTCCGCCCCACTCCACCCTGATTGGCTGTGTCAGGGTAAGGGGGCGGGTCCCCGCTGGGTATAGAGTACCTTGGCACAGTGAGACGGTTCAACGTGGCTGAGGCATAGGGCAACTGCACCACCTTCCCCTCTACAGCAGAGGAAGATGATGAGACCCTGAGGGTGGCAGAGCTTCCCGGGCCCTGCAGCGTGTAAACGTTCTGGTTGCAAACAAGTCGCGTGCGGGGACGGCACACCTCCTCCACATTTCCGCTGCTGTCAAATGTGGTGATGCGTTCGTAGCCCAGTGGGGTTGGGTACTGAGCTGCCTGTCCACCAGGAGGATACAAGGTCAGATCCCCTTTCTTTACACAAGCTTCCCCTGAGGATGAAGTGCTGGAGCTGCTTCCCGAAGTGCAACTCGTAGAAACAGCAGCCGAAACTGTGACCGTGGCAGCAGAAACTGTGCCCGGGTAAGGAGGAGGAGGATTCATCTTGCTAATCTCAAGAGGGGCAGTAAAAACTACTGCATCACCCTCAGCCAGTTGTGGGGCAGAACGTGTCGTTTTAATTTTAAGCAGGAGCTCATGCTCTGCTCCATGGTCTGCTGTTGGGGGAACGTCCGGGATGGTACTCTGCGTAAGCTGAATGACCGGGAGTGACGGTTGACCTGAGGGCAAAGTCGGAACAGGGATTTGGATCTGATGCTGCTGTTGCAACTGCTGCTGCATTTGCTGGTGTTGCAGCTGCAGTTGCATTTGCAGATGCTGCTGTTGGATTTGATGCTGAAGCTGTTGCTGCATTTGCTGTTGCTGCTGCATCTGCTGGATCTGCTGTTGCATGTGTTGCTGCTGCTGTTGTTGCATGTGCTGATGCTGCAACAACTGTTGCTGCTGCAGCTGATATTGTTGAAGCTGTTGCTGTAGATGTTGCTGCTGCTGCTGATAATGTTGTTGCAACTGCTGCTGTTGTTGATGTTGCAGCTGCTGCTGCTGTTGATGTTGCAGCTGTTGCTGTTGTTGATGTTGTTGCAGCTGCTGCTGCTGCTGTTGGAGCTGCTGCTGCTGCTGCTGTTGTTGTTGATGTTGTTGCTGCTGTTGTTGTTGTTGATGTTGTTGTTGGGATTGCGCAACTAAAATCCGACCAACCTCCATACCTCCAAAGATGACCTGTCCAGGACTAGAATACCTGGCAGGAACGGTGTACTGTGCCGTGAGCACAGTGTCCTGCTGTCCTTGGTCAGACACCCCAGGTGGTGCCACAGTCGATGTTGGATTGGACAACACATCCAACTGGACGTTCTGATTGGCTAATAGGGATTGGACAAGGCCGATGCTCTGGGTCGGGGACATGGCTTGTGCAGGGCTGTGTATGGGGGCGATAGGTATGTTGACAGTGCAAGGAGGATTATCATCAGTGATTCCTGATGCTCCTGTGACAGGCAGGTCATCCTCGTCCTCACTGAAGACATTAGGACTAAACATAGGTAAGTTAATGTATTCCACTGAGATCTTCCTCACCTCAGGGAGGTAGATGGTCATCTGTCTGGGCTGGAGGTGAAGCAGACTTGTCTTGTAGATAACTAGAGAGAGGGGATTGTATATTAGAAAACATGGTATGTATAAATAAATGTAGTAATAAATAGTGATTAATCAAAATAAAAGTTTGTGTACATAATATGTGTGTGTACTGTATACATTTATTATGCATATATAAAAGACACACACATGCATGAATACATTTAGGAGAAATATGTTTTGTTTATATATTATAAAATGTATATATATATATATATATATTATAAATATGTAAATATTTTCTAAATATATACCGTATGTGCGTGTCTTTATCCAGTATACACAGTGCACACACATATATTATGTGCACAATTTTTATTTTATTTTGGATGCGATTAATCGTTGCCCAGCACTAAAAATGAATAAATAAAATACCTGCTCCAAGATTTGTTGGCAAAAATGCTGCAAGCCCCACAATTTTGAACTTTGTTCCCCATATGTTAGATGTAACTTGCGCAAGATAATTGTGCTAAAATACAAGGAGACAAATCTTAATAAGAGGGAAACATTCTGTGAGCTCACACATAGATGTTTTGACAAACTGGACAGCCAGCATTGTTTATAATTTAGCTGTGGCGAGTACCTGTGTGATGTCATCGAGCGGAAACTCCCGCCGAGTCAGACTCGGAGAGCCAATGGAGGGCTTGCGAATGGGTAACCGAGGCGATCGCGATATTTCCTGTGCGGTGCGGGAGAGCTTGGGGGACTTACGGGGATCTATATTTATCCTGTTGGTAAAGGGACACACTAAGTCTCTACAGAGAAGGTAGCAAACGAAGAAAAGAGTTCAAGGTGAGTTTGCAGCAGCATGCAGCCTAAAGTTGCAGAGTTTAACAAAACATGTCTTCAGAACTGGAGGATCCATGAGTTTCATGCTTCCAAGATGAACTATTTTTACAAAAGCATTTCATGATTAATTTCTTGTTATTTATCAGGTTAAAATGTGCATCTACAAGGGATACCTGATAGGGATGTAACGATATTATCAATATCGAAATATCAAAACTGTCTCGATATTATCATGGTCACTTGACGATATGAAACGAAAGGTCTTGCGGGCAAAAAGTGTAGTTTTTAAATATATATTTAAACATCTTATTCTAACATAAAAGGTCTTTAGAGTTGTGTTTTGGGCCATTATGCTTCAGCACAGTACTGAATCTGTCAAAGTCCGTTTTCGCTGCGCGTTTCAAAGTGAAGCGCACACTTCGTTCAGACGATCAGCTCGTGATCCGGTGTTTTCTGCGTCTCAGAACGGCTTCGTTCACACTGAATGAATGCAGTCAACTCGTTTATTACACATGCTGAGTTTAACACGTTTGGGACGCAACGGCCACCAATTATACTTTATTTCAGCGGCAGATGACTACAGCAATTCGCTAGATTTGTAGCGAGACGTGTTTTTGTGCATGTTTTCAGTGAAGCTGGAGTTTCCTTCAAAATAAAAGCTCTACTGCCATTTCTGTCAAAATAAAATCTTAAAGTGCTTTATATGAATTGCTGACAGCTAGCGGTTTAAATGCAGTCCAAATTTAAAATCTCTAAAAATTAGGAAAGTATTGTAATTTCCCTACTGTAGTGTAAAAATAATATACCCATGTGTTGCAGCTCTTAATTTTGAACTCTTAAAGTACATTAGATAGAATAATTTAACTGTAAAAATGTACAAAATGTTAATTTTTTTCCATTTAAAAAAAAACAAAAAACAAATTGCAATAAATATCGTACCGTGGACGTCATATTGCGATATTATCGTATTGTGAGATTTTGATATCGTTACATCCCCAATACCTAACCTGGCGAATATTTTTTCACAGTGAAATTATCAATACATAGCCACATCAACAGCAACACAGTGTCTTATTCCACTAATCATGCAACTCAAATCCAAAACATGCAGTACCTGGGGAGTTTGGGAGACTTGCTCCCTCTGGAGATCTTTGGCGATTTCTTTCCAACCCAATCATCATTGAGCTCAATGTCACTGGAGTCTGAGCAATTGCAGCTGTCAATCATGGATGGGATGAAGCTGTTTCCATAGACTTCATCTGTGATGAGAAACAATTTGAGCTGACGAGGAACTAAACCAGTGTGGCATTCCGGCCAAAACATCACTCGTATAAACCCACCTGTTTTCCCATCAGTCTTTGGGTCCATGATGACAAATTCAGGGCGAAGTTTGCTAATCCTACGGCCTTTCAGAATAGGGACGAGCCCTCCCATATACTCAAGGTACAGGGTGTAGCAAGGGCCGCCGACCTCAGGGTTGTCCTCGGTGCGCTTCATGGTGCAGTGCAGACGCTCGTTACCGGACGTCGGATAACTAACGAAGTCCCGCATGTTGTTGGGATCCGGGATGGGGGGCTGAAGCGAGGAAAGGGAGCCAGACACAAAAGACAGAAGAAGAATAGGAAGGGCTATTCCTTGAAATACAGAATATACTACACAAAGAAAACAAGATCCATGTGCAAATTAGGGATGTGCGATATGAACAAAAAAACTGTTTAATGCAGCTCAGAGGGACATGGGATGTTTTAACCCGCAGTTACAAATATATAAATAATATTTTGATATATTCAAATTAGTAAGTGTTGTTTTTCCATTTAATGCAAGAAAGAAACTTGTGTCTGGGACGTCTAACACATCATTGTACATTATACAGTAGAGTTGCTTGGTCCTCCCTTGCTGTTCGAAGAAAAGTGCATTGGTCCCTAATGATATACAAGGCTATTTTGTTTTTTTTCCACAGTAAAAAGCAGTTGGAAATTATTCACTGCGTTCACAAATGTATTATAATGTACCTTCTGCTAGAACTAAACTAGGTACTAAGGCTTTTAAATATGCTGCCCCTTCGGACTGGAATTTTCTTCAAATGAATTTAAGGTTAAATCAATTGGGGTCTTTTAGATATTTTAAAACACTTTTGTGTGGTTTGGAGAAAGACTTGGTGATCTGCAAATGTTTCTAATGGCTGTATCTTTAGTGGGTTTTTTGCATAGTATTTCATTGTATTTGTAAACATGGGCTGCATATCTTGGCTAAAACACTCCTGCAAAAGAGATTTTAATCTCAGTGAGTTTTCTTTCCTGGTTAAATAAAGGTTTAATAATAATTTTTAAAAAAATGTTTAAATACTAAAAAGATCATTTTAATGTGAAATTAAAATGAGCAACTCGCTGTAAATAAGTGAGTCATTGCGATTGAACCGAATCATTTAAACGCTTGATTCATTCAGGAACGAATCACCGTCATGTTGCTCAGAGACGCAGAACAGTGCTGTGGCTGCGTTTGGAATCATTTTTGTAGGCGAAAGAGAGCAAAAACAGACAATACGGCGTCTAAAACATCAGCCTCTTATTTAACTTATTGATTTTATACAACAGTTCGATAAACAAGATCATATTCGTAATCATGCTGATTTTTGGAGATGGCACATCACAGAAATCACACATCGTTAAAACAACAATTACGATATTAATGGCAGATGATATATATCGCACACCCCTAGCGCAGAACTGTCAGGTAGTTGGAGGTTTTCTACCTTGATGGTGGGGGCGAAGGCAGAAGTCACGTAAGTGCCGAGGCGAGAGGGCATGCTGAGCTTGGCCACGTCCTTCTCCTCGTGCACCGAGCTGGCGATGACCTGTCGGCACAGCAGCTGAAGACTGGCCACCCGATGCTCCACGCGAAGCACGTACAGCGCCGGGCCGCTGGCGAGGAACAGACGCGAGTCCCGATGGCCCCAGCACAGCGTACTGATGGGTCTCTGAACACAGAAACACACCACAGCCAACATCAATGCGTGAGATTACGCTCCATCTGCGTGAGACTGGTACATTTATCACACCTCTCTTCATCAGTGCTCTGGATACTCGAGTGAACTTCAAGGCATTGATGTTTGCCTACAAAACCAGCACTGGCTCTAAACTTCTTTACCTCAATTCATTACTTCAGACTTATGTGCCTCTAGAAGCTTGCGTTCTGTGAGTGAACGTCACTTTATTGTTCATCCCAAAGAGACACAAAATCACTTTTCACATAGACTTGTTATAGACTTGCATATCGTTGCTCTTTTGTTGATTTTGATTGTTTCTATTGTCCTCATCTGTAAGTTGCTTTGAATAAAAGCGTCCACTACATGACTAAATGTAAATTTATCAAGGTTTTATGAGGTTAAATTTAAGACCAAACAGAAAATGTAAAAATAAAATAAATAAATAAATAAAAATGGAAGGGAACAATACATCAATGTGTGTCAAGCAATGCATTGTAACACTTCAAATAATGAAAATACAACTTCCAACGGATCTCTATTAATTTTTAATTCATTTAACAAAAAAAGACGCTTAAGGTATTAATAGCTCTGGGAATAACTTTCACTTTACCTTCTGATCACACTGAATAAAGCGATGCTCTTCAGTATTTTTGTCTTGCTTTCCAAAAGATTCTTAAATCAAGATACATTTTTTGAGAAGCAAAAATACATAAGTTGTTTTCTGAGAATTTGATCGAAATGAAGCGAGTTGTTTAAAACAAAGACAAATAAACCCAATTCAAAGGGAAAACAAGTTTCATGCCACACTGACAGATGCGTGTTTTTGTTTTAAGCATAAACTCACTTCATTTTGTTTGATTTCTCCGTAAACAAAACTTCATTTTGCATCTTAAGTAAATGTATATTGATTCAAGGATGTTTAGACGTTTGTACTGGAAAACAAGACAGAAATACTGAGGAAGACACTCATTTTTGCAGTGCATGCAGCATTTCATGCCATGACTTCATTCACATTTGTCTTAAAAAAGTGCATAATGACCTGCAGAATTCCTGAGCATTTTGTAGTTGTAGCAAAAAACCTGCTCTGGTATTACTGCACATATGTCCGTTCATGCCCAAAGACTCACCTGAGCAGGTGTTTCCAGTGAGTAAATGTGTTCACCGCAAACATTGTAAAACTTAACAATGGCGTTTCGTGTGGCTTGGGTGGGGTCAGAGGTCATCACGAGTCTCTCCATCCCAGCGACAGCCAGCAGGTCGCCCTGAGAGCACCACTGCACCACCACATCTGATTTATACACATGCACACGAGCACAAAAATTAACTTAATACATCATTCCACCATCTGTAAAAAAGCGTTAGAGTTTAGTAGTGATACTCATTCACATATTCATACATGGCATCAGCTAATATTGATTTGTTTAGATTGTTGGTGGGGAAATCCAATACAGACTCATTATAGGAAATCCTTTTGCATTGCAATAGATCCCATTCTGTTCTCTGCGGTCTGTTTGTGGCAGCAACTCATTTATGATTCGCTTCACTCTGCTAAAATGTGTTTTATAAACAATGAGATTTAAATGAGAGCACGAGTTAAATAAGTGAGGGGTTTTTTTTTTTTTTGCATTCAGCCGTTATACCACAGCTTTTGAAACCAATCATTGGAATTAATATTTTATGTAACTAGTAGCATACAAAAGGTCATTTGTAAATCCAAGATTTATGTGAATTTGAAGCAAATTGTTATTTTAAATATTTTGGAACCAAGCAAAAATTTTAATTTGCATTTACTTTGAGGGATCAGCTGATATAAGTGAGTGACCGATTGATGGACAATACGATGTCCATTGGTCATTTACATATATTAATTTTTTTTAGGTCTTGAAATCACAATTTTAAAAGCCTACCAAGCCATTTATTTGATAAAAGTTTAGAACCAAGCAAAACTTAGGCAAAAATAAAAATCGATAGCCTATATTCACAATAAGACCGAATGACTGATGGTTGATAAAATATCCACCACATTTACTTTTTCAGGCCTTAAAAGTCACAATTTTAGGAGTAAAAAAAAATTTCTCCTGGTGTTTTTATTGCAACTTTTATCTATTTTCATTTCAACAGACCACATTCTGTTTTTGTGGCGGAGAATTATCACTCAAACACTAAATGCAGTGATTTAATGACTGCGATGATTGTACATTGTATATTTAGAGGTGTCATCGGATGCCCATTTTCCACAAGTTGATATGATTCTTTAGGGTCTTCATGAAGTCTGTAACATACTTTGGTTAAATTACTGAATGGCAGTGTAAAACAACACCCTTTTTACCCTGTCAGAATCAGCTCTGTTCACAGCGAGCCGTTTCTGTGCATGTCCCTTTAAATGCTAATGAGCTCTGCTGACCCCGCCCCTCTCTTCCGAGTGATGAGCCGTTCTCTTGAGACTGTTAACTTTAGCCAATGTGTCAATCAACAATTTTGGGCGGGGCCTGGGTCTGTGACATCACACAGCCAAGAATCTGAGATCGGCTTGATCTGAGAAAGATGTTATCATTTATCAGGATTTAAAAAAAAAAAAAAAAGCCCTCAGTGGATTTTTATCATTATAGGGTGGTTGTGTACACACTCTGCCAACACACATTTCAGTTCAAACAACATGTAAAAGTGAATTTTGCATCCGATGACCCCTTTAAATAACCTTGTAAGAATACAGAAATAGAAACAATGTGAGGAAGAACCTTTGAGGCCGGTGCGTATTAACATGGGCGAGAGGTCATCGTAGTTGCTCATCAAACTGACGTCTCCAGACGTGAAGCAGACGGTCAACAGCGGCTTCAGACGGTGCACTGAAACACAAAAAGAGTGTTCATGTTCGGTTTCTTTTCATCATGTGTTGATTTGTGTGTCTTCTGTTTGTGAAAACAGTAACAAGTTATTGTGCATAAACACCATCCGAACAAGAATAAGAAAACGTGATCATTTTTTTAACAAGTCACACTTACCAAAAAAAATAAAATAAAATAATAATAATAAATAATACACATACACATATATATAAATAAAAAAATCAGAAATTACAATGGGCGCATCTCTAATAACAGATTGTCTGTGAGACTGCAGATGTTACCCTGCAGAGGCGTGTAATCGTCCGAGTCCGTGTCGCTCTCGCTGCTGTCCTCCACCAGGAAGTTGGGATAATTCCAGGCCATGCTGGCGATGCCCTCCGCCTCGTGCAGCAAGATATGAGCCAGCATCCGGCCGTGACAGTCCATGACGATCACCTGCCCATCCGCCGTGCCAAACAACACCTGAGCAACAAAACAGTCTGCTTAAGACCCGTGCAGATAAAACTACTACAGAACAAACCCAAACAACCTGAAAACCAATCGTGCATCATGTACCTGTTTAAACAGGCTGCGGCACACAGTCTATAACCCTCAAGACATGTTTGATTCAGACAGGAGTATACTGGTTTAAATGGTACATAGGTTTTAGAAATGTACTAATACATCAATATATACGATTTGATATTGGATTTCGCTGATACTATAATAATGTGTTTAAAAAAGATGGTTAACAGATTATTGTGCAAAACAATTGTGTGACCCTGCAGCACAGCAGCAGTCATCAGCAGCACAGCTGTATCTGCAGCAATAGACAACAATACACTGCATGAGTCACAATTATACATTACTCTTTTATGCCAAAAATCATTAGGATATTAAGATCATGTTCCATGAAGATATTTTGTATATTTCCTACCGTAAATATATCAAAACTTCATTTTTGATTAGTAATATGCATTGCTAAGAACTTCATTTGAAAAACTTTAAAGGTGATTTTCTCAATATTTAGATTTTTTGCACCCTCAGATTCCAGATTTACAAATAGTTGTATCTCAGCCAAATATTGTCTGATCCTAACAAACCATACATCAATGGAAACATTAATTACTCAGCTATTTCAGAGAATTGACCCTCATGACTGTTTTCGTGGTCCAGGGTCAAATATATTGCAAGTTATATAATGCCCTTCTTTGTTTCCTGTGAGTTTACGTTAAATCGAATGCCAGATTTATGGTGTAACAAAAATACCAATAATATCCAGAAATAAAGATTTTATGCCTAACGCAGAGCTTTTAATTATAAATAAGCGTATTTTCTATATTTATTATTATTTTTCTGTAAAGCACTTACCACAATTACCACCGTGTATGAAACGTGCTATAAATGAACAAAAGAATAAATAAACGTACTTACTGCCTATTAAAATAATACAAATTAATTTAAGTTTTTTAAAAATTAATTTAATGTATTATTTTGTAATTTTTTCAAAATAATTTACAAAATAATTAGTTTTTAGATTTAAGATAGTTAAGACTTAAATGACATTATATTTTATTTATATTAATTTATTAATTTTTATTTATATCTGATTAATCAAGACATTTTAAAGACCCAACCATTAAATTCACAAAGCAAAGCGTGGTTACCTGCTGGTCGTCGGGGGTCCAGATCCCACAGGTGATCTGACTCTCCAGGTTGATCTCAGAGGACCAGTGGCGCTGACCGCTCACCGAGCCCACCAGCACGAAGCCGTCGCGGTACGAGATCAGCGCCTGCATGCCGTCGTGAGACCAGGTGAAGTCGCTCACCTGCGCAGGTACAGCTCGTTAAACACCGCGCCTCGTGTGAGAGAACGCTGACGGAGAAGTCCTCTTCCAGAATAAACTTTTCCTGATCATTTACTCAGCCCCGTGTCATCTTTCTTCAGTCGCAAAGAAATGAAGTTTGAGGAAAACATTCCAGGATTTTTCTCCATATAGTGGACTTATATAGTGGTTATATACCATATTATATAGTGGTTTCAATGCAGCTTCAAAGAGCTCTACATGATCCCAGCCGAGGAATAAGAGTCTTATATAGCCAAACCAAACTAGATTAGACTCTTATTCCTCGGCTGGGGTCGTGTAGAGCTCTTTGAAGCTGCATTGAAACTGTATTTTGGGCGTTTAGATCGTTAGCCGCCATTGAACTCCACTATATGGAGAAAAATCCTGGAATGTTTTCCTCAAACTTCTTTGCAACTGAAGAAAGATGACACGGGCTGAGTAAATGATCAGGAAATGTTTATTCTGGAAGTGCACATCTCCTTTAGCGGAGCTTTAGGACGTCTCACCTGAGCTCCTCGGTCATTGACCAGCTCGACTGACCAGCGGCCCTCATACTGGATCCAGACGAAGATCCCGCCGTCGGTGTCGCAGGTCGCCAGCTTCTGGAAGGGCTCGTTCCATCTCACCAACACCACCTGAGGAGCAGCACAGAAAACACTCCCGAAGCTGAAGAACTGACTGGCACGGTTCATATTACCATGCTAAAAAGAACATTATTTCATGTTTTTGGTGTGATGCAATGTGTTTAATGCGGTTTAAAGTAAAAAAAAAAACACATTTTCTACATACTGTACATTATTGTTGCTCCTCTCTGTCACTGACGGTCAATAAAATGGCCATTACATTGACTTTTTCAGACCTTGAAATCACAATCTCAAAAAAAGAGTTAAATGTTTAATTAAAAAGTATTTTTGCCTAGCTGTTTATTTTTAAAAAAAAAGATGATATTTTTACATATTTGAAGCGAATTTATTTTAGAACCAAGCAAAACTTAATAAAAACGTATATTTAAATAAAGAGTTCATGAGGGAAGGAAATCACATGATGAATAATTAAAGCGCAAGTGCACTTGTAAGCCGTTTCCGTCACAGACACACTCTGATCCGCGTGCAGACGCAGGTAAACACACACGGCTCTGTACTGAGACGTCACAACAAGATCAGACTGAAGATCTGACCAAATGCAGGATTACAGCAGAAAGCCAAAGCCACAGAAAGAGCCCATAATCAGCCGCTTTATTAACTCTCCACTCATCCTCCGACGTGCTGGACACGTGCCTGGACTCAGAAGGCAAAGACATGCTTTCATGCCTTAAACATCTCGTTTTCTGATAAACGTGTGCTTGTGAAGGCAAACTCAGCTGCTCTCCATAATCAGCAGTGTACAGTGCTTTAGCATTGGACATCACCGCACGGCGAGTCGACACAGAAGCCGAAGCTGTATTTAATGCCATATCTCACACGCATGCAGACGTGTTTTCAGATTCTCTCGTAACCCATGATCCTCTTACATAAGGTGACTTCACTCGAGGACAGATCCACAAACCGAAGCTGGGTCCACAACATCTTTAAGTGTTTAATCAGAAATGTTAATTATGGTGTCCGTTTACTCGCTGTAATGTCCTTCCAGAAGTTTTCAGCTTTCGCAGTCGAACACAAACACAAAAATTTTATGGACTAGTTTTATGACGCTTTTCTCACTGTCTGCTCTGAAAAACAGCAGCAGGAATTTTTAAGAAGTATTTCAAATAGATTTTTCCCTGGCCTTTTTAAATGCAATTTTGAAACAAATCTAGTCATTTATTTATTTTAAATTAAGCAAAACTTACATATTGTCCCTGGCCTTTTTAATAGAATTTTTAAAGCAGTTTTTATGAAGGTACATTTTAAATTTAACATTTATCTAAAAAGACCTTTTTAAGACCAAGTAAAGAAAACGTGCAAAAAAAATTAACTTAAGTCAAAGGAAAACAACTGTTCATACCCCACTGACAGATATTCACTCTTATTTTAAGCATAAACTGGTTTAATTTTGTTCAGTTTCACTTCATCTCTTTATTCAGGATCTCAAGTATGTTTAGAGATTTAAATCAGAAAACCAGACAAAAATACTGAGGAAGATACTCTTTTATTTGGAGCTCATGCAACATTTAATGCCGTGACTTTAAGACTTTCTGCTCTGATTGAAGATCAGTTTAAGACCTTCTTCACCCGCAGAAAACCTACAGAAATAAGGAACGTCATACAGGTTTGGGACGGCATGAAATGTTCAAGGAAAACTGCTAAAGTGTGCTCTAAATGAGCTGCAGACTAAACTAGACTAAGTAACATTTCTTTTCTCCCAAACTACTATTTTTAGCGCCGTGTGGCCTCACTTTACTGATAATATATGAAAGAGTGTGTGTGTGTGTGTGTGTGTGTGTGTGTGTGTGTGTGTGTGTGTGAGGGCAGAAGCAGCCGTCTGAATGGTTTTATATCAGAGGCTGATGACGAGACGCTTTAAAGATGCAACAAGGTTAAGAATCCCAGCGGAGCACAGATTACAGTCGTGTATTTTTATCCCGTCTATTTTCTGCTCTCTTCACGTGTGATGGACACTCGCTGGAGAAAACACTCGAGAGACGCAAACAAATGACACTGTAGTGCCTTATTACTCGTGTCTGAGGCATTAGATAAATCCCATCAGGAACAATGAGATCTCCAGAAGATGAAGCAGTAGACAGAAGTGAGCAGGGCAGGGCACCTTCTCAGCTCCATCAGCAGAAGTTAACGAAGGATAAATGACCAAACCGTTTCTCTTTGTTAGTGCAGAGACCCATCAGACGAGAGATGTCCTGCGCTCTCATAACTCATAACCTGACAGATCTCATTAACGTGATTCCACACGCCGCTGCACGTCTGTCTGAAACTCGTTTCTCAAACAGAACACGCCTTTAATGAGATGTAAGATTTTTCCATGGCTTTACCAATTCATATCTTTAAGTGACTTTACTCATCACATTTTTAACAATGAAAATCTGAAGCAAATCCAGCTGTTTATTTGAGATATTTAAGAACCAAGCAAAACACTAACGTACACGCAGAAAAATAAAAATATTCACACAAGATCAAACGATAGGAGTGTGAGATTTGTGCATGAGAAAATGACCACTGGCCATTACAATTCTAAAAGCAGAACAAAAATTATATTTTAGAATTCATTTTAAAATGAAGAGGCATTTTTTTGTGAATTATTAAAATAATAATAATAATAATAATTATTATTATTATTAACACACACACACACACACACATATATATATTTTTTTTTAGAACCAAGCAAAACTTAAGTAAAACTTCAATTCAACTTTATAAATGAAGATGATTATTCAGAAGAAATGAACCAATATGAGAAAGTGATAGAAGTCATTGACTTTGTCAGCCCTCGAAATCACAATTTTAAAATGTATTTTTCCTTGCCCTTTTTTAATGCAAATTTTCAATGCAATTTTTAAAAATGCAATTCAGCTGTTTACGAACCAAGCAAAAGTAAATATTTAAATTGAATTTTAAAAATAAGAGGTATTTTTCCCCTGGCCAATACTAATGCAAATTTGAAGCAAACCAAGATTTTTTTGAAGCAAAAATAAAACACATATATATATATATATATATATATATATATATATATATATATATATATATATATATATATTCACAAGAGAGTGACTGAGTGATTTATGATCAATAAAATGCCCACTTTTTCAGGCCTTGAAATCACAACTTTAAAATAAAAATGTATAATTCCCTGCCCATTTTAAAGTTTTGAAGTAAATCCAGTCATTTATATTCAATATTTTAGAACCAAGCACGACACGTATAATATATACAATATTATACACACAGTGTTAGAATCAGCGTTTATTGGCGCTTCCTCACCTCACTGTTGTGTCCCCTCAGGTTGAAGTTGATGCGCTGCGGGGTGGGCCGGTCTCTCCTGCAGTGGCTGGAGGTGAAGGTGACTCCCACGACCCCCCGGCCGTTCCCCGTGGCCAGCCAGCCCTCCTCATAGCAGCGCCTCCTGCACACGGGCTTCTCCTTCTCGCTGCGCGGGACGCGGCCCTTCCAGGACAGGCACAGGATGTTGGAGTCGCTGCACAGTACGGGCCCAAGCTCCACCGCCGCAAACATGCCTGCTTCTACGAGCGGATTCACGCAAATCCACAGAGTCACCCGGCTCACCGGCGGGTCCTTGGGGTCCAGGTGAGAGCGGCCGCTGCGTCACAAACACTTCCGGCCCAAAAGTACTGCATAAACTAGCAACAAGGCACATAAATTAAGTCGCGCGCCTTTCCCGGGAAATCTGGAGGACGGAGTGTGTAAGAATTCACCGAATATCCGAGTCACATAAAACTTTCTCCTCCGCGACGTAGCCCCCTCATGACGTCATGGCGACCGGCACGCGCCCGCTCCTGGGGGGTGACGTCATCGACGGACGGAACGCTCCTCTGCGCGCGCTCATGGCAGCGGCGGCACGCACGGGATTCTCCTGCGCGTCAGCTGCTCCTGCGCTCCGCCCGTGACGTCATCGTTTCAGAGGAGCCACCGGCCAATCAGCGTCGGGGAATCCTTTAAGAGGACAAGGGCAGAATATAAACACAATTAATGATTCTGAACGTGTCTGCGAGCGCCAGAACATACAAATGCTGTCGAATCGCGTTAAAAAGATCAAAAACACAGCTAGAAATGCACACGTTCGTTTCTGAGGTAACATTACCAGAAACAGTATTACTTCAGAACAAACGGCGCTTTAATTTCCCCGAGGTAACGTTACGTGCTGAAATTACACAAAACGAACAATAAAAACGCCAGAGTTCACCACAATGTCTAGTAACGTGTAATTATAGCAAAAACAACAAAGCGATCCGTCACCTAAAGCGCTGGATATCCATAATGCATCATTCTATACGTTTTTATGACAGATCCAACGACAATAACAGCGTTTTGAGAGACAAATATAGACAATTCAGTACAAATATAGAATTCCCGAGAATCTGAAAGTCGAACGTGGTTATTAGATTAACAGACACTGTAATGTTAGATAAGATCTTCACATGTAAGTTATGAAAGCATCGGTCTAATAAAGCTAGTATTGTTGAGAAAAGCGCCTCAGCTTCGTTTGTGAGGAGAGGCTTTTGTTAGCTCCGCAGCTACACTCACTTCCCGCGCTCCGCGCTGCTTTCCCGCTTTAAAACACCAGAACAGGACGTGCTGGAGGCACGGAACCGGTCCGCGGATGATACCGAACCCCGAGCGGGCCGGTGCTGCTCTTTACCTGTGTGTGGTGTGTGTCAGATGAGTGTGTTTTTAGCGCTGCTGTCTCTGCTTCTGATGCTGTCTGGGCCGCTGCGCTGCGTCACGTGACCACACATATGATCCCCCCCCCCCCCCCGCGCGCTTTTATTCTGTCTTCATCTACAGAGCACGAGTTCACACTGATACAACAGAATTAATTCATTAATTAAACCATTCAAATGAAAAGAATAAAATAAATATTCGTGGAAAAAGCTACAAGAAATAAGGAAGCGTTAAATGATTTATTTGTTTAGTTTATTACGCCTCAGAATGCATTATACTTTAAAACTGTACAATTAAAAAAATTTTTTTTGCCTTATTATCTCATAATTATGTCTTTTTACATCAGAACTTCAGCTTTTTACTTTATAATTATTATTATTTTTATATGTGGCAGAAACGGGCTTCCGTATATTTGTATATAAAGTGATTATTTACAGTATTCTTCAGTATTATTGATGGTTAAATGCTGCATAATAAATGAGCGCTTATGGCAGGCAGAGGCGGACAAAGTACACAGTTTCCTTACTTGAGTGAAAGTACAGATACTGCTGGTCAAATACTACTCCAATACAAGTGGAAGTTGTAAAGACAGATTTTTACTTAAGTAAAAGTACAGAAGTACATGTTTTTAAAAGTACTTAAGTATCAAAAGTAAATGCATTGTTTTATTGTATTTTGCTTTTATTGTACAATACCATATGCCACTAATGCAACCTGCTGAATACACTGATTAGCTTGTGTTATCTTTGGAATTAAGAGCTTTTATGTTACCAACCCTAGAAATGGAACAGCTGAATGAAGATAATCATCTTTATTTTTTTATTTAACACTCCTACAACTACATTGAACTCATTTTAATACTTGTTTAAAAAGTTCCAAAGTTCTTTTTCAAAGAGATACTGAAGTCTATGATTTGGTTCATTTTAGGCAAACAAAGCAAACATTGAAAAGAAAACAAACCTTTAGTCTCTTCAGAAAGCTGTAACACTCTCTCAGCTGCACTAGAGAACCGTGTTTTTGAATTTTGCCATCAACTGATCAGTGTTCAGAACATGCTCAGAAATCAGTGAACTTCACAACACGTGACTAGGGTTGGGTTTCATCCATTCCGATTCTGATTCTGCTTATTGATTTCAATTCTTATTGTTTCCCAGTTTAGATTCCAAAGTGTTCATTTAGCCTACTTTTTGATCATTTGTTTGCAAAAAAAAAAAAAAAAATGTATGTATTTATGTGCAGTGTTTTGACAATAAAATAATGTTCAGATTTATATATTTCCCTGATCAGTTTTTAGCAGCAATTTATATATATATATTAGTAAAGTGAGGGCAGCGATTTTTGACAGATATATTAGCCTACCATTTATATTGCCATAGTTTAAATCAAACTATAGTTAATATAATGAAACTGTGGTAAATTTGTGGTTACTGAAGTTTTACAACAAATACCATAGTTACGGTTACTATAGTAAAAACATGGTTAATTTTCCAAAGGGCTTTAATGAGTTCACACATGTCTTTTTAGAGTGCTTTTAGCTGCGCAGTAGCGCGGAGGTTTACATTAGTTTAGCGGGAAGGTCCCGGGGTTGCCAGATTTGTGTAAAATAATCAGCCAAATGGCAATTCAAAGCTAGGCGGGAAACTGCAGGCTTAGAAATACTGTGAGACTTGGCAACACAGGAAGCTCCGGCAGATCGCAGGCCGGATTAGGTTCAGTGAATCTGAAACGCACACTCTGTGAAAACTGCTACAGTAACGACTTTCTACTCGGGGACCTTGATATAAATGTAGTTGAGTAAAAAGTACGATATTTGTCTTTCAAATGTAGTGAAGTTAAAGTCGCGAGTTTCCAGAAAAAATAATACTCGAGTAAAGTACAGATACTCAAAAAGTGTACTTAAGTACAATACTCAAGTAAATTTACTTCGTTACTGTCCGCCTCTGAAGGTATATCGAATAGTGTTCCGCACCGTGTTTTAGTTTTAAGACAAAAGTGGCTAAATTAAATCTCATAAAATTCACCAGATA
Organism: Acrossocheilus fasciatus; assembly: GCA_036784905.1. Taxonomy (NCBI): domain Eukaryota; kingdom Metazoa; phylum Chordata; class Actinopteri; order Cypriniformes; family Cyprinidae; genus Acrossocheilus; species Acrossocheilus fasciatus. The sequence continues at coordinate 295,845 of CM071941.1, forward strand.
TATGTTTTTTATTATTTATTTTATTTTTTTAATAAACTTTATTCAACAATGGAAACTTTACAACAGTAAACGGCCTGGAACACAATGTTAAACATCATCACATGAGATAAGAAACCGATGACGAGGTGTTCTGTTATATTACAGAGCTTTAACACAGTCTTTTATTCCTTTGTTTCTGCGACAGAAGTAATGACAGCTCTTTGTGAAATATGCAGAAATTTGGAAGAATTTTCAGGAATCTGTTCTCATGCAAAAAAAAAAAAAAGATTAATAATTGTGTTAACTGCTAAAAATAAAAAGAATACTATATTTTCCCTTCCTCCTCAGAGAAATATTGGATTAACGCGTGTCTTTCACTGCCACTAGGGGCGCCGTTTCCCTCGTCCCTGTTTTGACGTCACTTCCGCTTCCGCGGCAGGAAACATGGCGGCGTTCAGGGCGAGCGTGAGGAGCGTCTGCGTTCTGTCCAAGACCCTTCACGGACACGTCCTCTCGGTACTACACTTCATTTATTTGACAGAAAACAGCACGATAAGATCATCAAAGCGATCCCAGAGTCTGTAATACAGGCGTCTCGAAGCGATCCGGAACGACTTTGTTAAGGAATTATATGCTTTTTCTTCAAATAAAACATCAATGTTCCAATATTTCTCTGAGGAGGAAGTTACAATTTTAGGAACAGAATATTTGATATTTCCAGTTTAAGTCCTTCTGCAGAATGTGGCTTTGGTTGCTTTTGTGATTGAAACTAGAACATGTTTTTATGATCGTAAAGTTTTCTGTCTTTTGGGCAGATTTGCATTACTGCTTCTCTCCTAAATCTGAAGATTTACCTGTTTAAACCAAGGAAAATATATTATTCGGCTTATTTTTGTAAGATGAAACGCATGATTTAGCAATTAATACAATTATTCATCATCTTTTTTTGCATGAGAACCGATTCCTGAAAATTCTTCCAAATTTCTACATATTTCACAAAGAGCTGTCATTACTTCTGTCGCAGAAACAAAGGAATAAAAGACTGTGTTAAAGCTCTGTAATATAACAGAACACCTCGTCATCGGTTTCTTATCTTATGTGATGATGTTTAACATTGTGTTCCAGGCCGTTTACTGTTGTAAAGTTCAATGAAAGCGAACGCCTTGCTCTGGAGCTGCAGCCTCTCTATGTCTCTCTCTCTGTGTGTGTGTGTGTGTGGTGTGGTGTGGTGTGTGTGTGTGGTGTGTGGTGTGTGTGTGTGGGGTGTGTTTGGCAGGCTGCTGCGGTCCGGTGGCGCTCGCAGGCTCTGAGCGCGGGTCAGAGGTCAGAGGACCCGGATGTGCTCTATCAGCGGCTGTCGCTGCGGGTCAAAGGTCACGACCGGGCAGTGCTGGACAGCTTCGAGATGTTTGCGTCTCTGGCGGCTCGAGAGCTCGGTCTGAACCTGGAGACAGCGTGAGCTATTTATTTGAAATACTTTGCATTTTCAGATCAACCTCTAAATGTCTGTTCAGTGCTCTCTGCTACATGACACTCATTTGATTCGCGGTGCTCCTAATTAAGTGATAAAAAACAGTTGCGAATGTTAAATACCACCACCACTCATCTTTGCTCCAATAAAACACGCAACTTTGCTTTTCTACCAAATTATCTGTGACCCTGCAGCACAGCAGCAGTCATCAGCAGCACAGCTGTATCTGTAGCAATAGACAACACCACACTGTATGGGTCACAATTATACATTTCTCTTTTATGCCAAAAATCATTAGGATATTAAGATCATGTTCCATGAAGATATTTAGTAAATTTCCTACCGTAAATATATCAAAACTTCATTTTTGATTAGTAATATGCATTGCTAAGAACTTCATTTGAACAACTTTAAAGGAGATTTTCTCCATATTTAGATGTTTTTGCTCCCTCAGATTCCAGATTTTCAAATATTGTCCGATCATAACAAACCACACATCAATGGAGAGATTATCTATTCAGAAAAAATGGATCCTTATGACTGGTTTTGTGGTCCAGGGTCTCATATTAATATTTAACTTACATTGGAAAGGTTTCTGTGACCTCTCGCGAGATCTCAGCGAAAGGTCTCACGATTTATTTCCAGAACATGGTGCATGATGGGATACGCTCCTCCGGAGCAGTGCTGGAGTGGGTTCAGGGCTTTGGTGTTTTAGGCCCGGGACCGTGAGGTGTGTGTGTGTGGACAGTGCGTCAGACTCCGAGCTGAAGCTGCTGCTGTTTCTGCTTCACAGATTCACGCCAAACAAACACATCGACAAACTCACGCTGCTCAAGTCTGTTCACATCTTCAAGAAGCACCGCGTGCAGTACGAGACGAGGACACACTACAGGAGCATCGAGGTGACACACACACACACACCTCTGGAGATCGTATTTAAGATTCCCAAGACATTTTTTTCTATATGTAAAAGTTTACTTATTTATATATAAATATTTTGATATTTTTTTATGTAATATGTAACATTGATGCATTATTAACTTGATATGTAATTAATATAAATATATACATATACACACACGATACATTTTATATAAAGTATAATAAATAATATTGAATAAATATATTTTTATATATTTTAAATAGTATTCAATTAGTTTAAATATTTTAGTGTTTTATACATTAAATATTTTCAATTGATTAATTTTTTTAAATACTGGTAATATTTAATTTGTTTTACTTTATATACAAAACTAGTTTTTATTTTTTTTATTCTATATTTTTATTATTGTAATGTTTTATACATATAATTTTTATTTAATATTTTAACACTTTATATATAAATTTAAATATTTTCTGTATAAATAAAATTAATGTATTTTATAATTTGGTTTAGTTTCAGTAATATATATATATTGTGTGTGTATAGAAATATACTCTGTAAATTGGTTACTCCCAGGTCTCCAGAGTAACCGGCTCGAGCGCTCAGGTTTATCTGGAGTATATTCAGCGTAATCTGCCGGAGGGCGTTGCTATGGAGGTCACCAAGGTAACAGCAGCACAATACAGCAGCTGCTTCATAAATCATATTTCCTTCAGTATAACACAGTGCTTGTGTTCTGTACAGACGGCGATGGAGAAGATCCCTGAACACATTGAGAAACCGCTGTGGGACGACTGATGAACACACACACACTGAGACTCTCTCACACACACACACACACACACACACTCACTCTCACAGACGGACCGTGTGCACATGTAAACCGAGAAACAAATGCATTGTTTTTTATGTTTTGTTTCTTGTACATTATAAAAGAAAATAACACCAGCTCACCTTCTCTTTCAGCTAGCAGTCTTTTATTTGTACGTCACTATTTATTTTGTTAATGTTGATGATTTTGTCTGAAAATGTTACATCTACATTAAAAAGAGGTCTTCAGCAACATTCAGTAAAGCATTATTTAATTACCCATTTATATAGAAACATTTATTTGAATGAGAAACAGTTTTATTATCTTACATATATATCAAATATATAATATTGTAGAATAAGTAAAAGATTTTCATACGTAGCTTGCGGTAAACAGCCACAGTTGTGGTTTCTCTCAAACGGTTAAATCAACACATCTGATGTCAATGAAGAACAGAGACAGATTTGCAGAAATGTTCTTCCTTTAATGCAGGAGTCAGATGAAGGACACATCAGCATCTGAGAAGCACATGACGGTGTGTGTAGATGTGTGTGTTACTCACAGGCTCCTCGTCTGCGTCTGCGCAGTCCTGCAGCTCGAATCAAACGAGTCATTCCTCTGAAGCGAAGCAGTCGAATGACACACTGCTCGCTCACACACACACACACACACACACACACACACACACACACAAAGAAAACAGCTCAGTGTCAAATACACTCGCAATATTACAACAGAATTCAGACGTACAGAAAGACCTCTGGAACAGACCGAGGGTTTGCTCCTCTTACCTGCGCTCCTGCTGCTCACCGTTACTCTGGAGCGCTTCAGATCCTGCCAGAACCTCGTTATATTTTGAATGTGCCTCAGATAATATATTGTGAAATCTTGTTTGTGTACAATCAAACGCATCAATGAGTAAATACATAAGGCAGAAGAGAGTATACGAGTTATGTAGTGACCTAAAAAGTGAGGTGCATCCTGGGATGCTTTTCAAACGCTACTGATGGAGTTTGCACGCATGCAGGACGCTTATTAATGCTTCTCCTTTACTACAGATCATTCTTTTCTGAAGATAAATAGCCTTTATATGTAATGCATTATACAGTTTTAATGAATTAATTATGCCTTGCAACATGAATGACTGTAAACACAGTTATAATACTCGTCTATTCAGTGTTGCGCCTTTAGAAAATTAATGCATTAAAACACATTCAAGGAATCTGCAAATAGTATAATGCATTTTAACTTGCAATTATTTATGAAAAGACAATGTGTTATTATCAGGGATATCATAGTTATATATATATATATCCCTAACCTCCCCAAACTCATTTTTATTTCAGATGCAAGGGCAAAACTTCTCATTTTGATTTAGTTTTACTACAATAAATGTATAAAATAAAAATGAAAAACTTTACATGCATTACAAAAAAATAAAAGCCGGCTGCCAAGGCAACGTTTGTCATTTCCATGTAGTAAATAAAAACTATATAGCCATTTAAAATTATAAAATTATTTCAGCTAGTTGCCCATTCAATATTTTTAATGTAGGTCAAGCAGTATAAAATATATGTATAAAAAAAAAAAATTAATAAAAACCTATATGAACTGTAATAGTATTTTGATGCTAAAATAACACTGCTTATAATGAACGTTATGAATATGATAAGGCATTACTTCAAAGAAATATTTCAAAATCAATATGTATAAAATTATTATTTGTCTGCAAAACACATGGATGCAGATATCTGTGCCTTAATGACGGAGGAAGCGGAGTTTCTCTTCTCACGGTTACAGATCAGTCCAGAGAGCAGAGAGATGCAGCTCACCTCGGTGACGGGGGCGGAGCTTCACGCCGGGGGCGGGGCAGACGGAGCGTCCACCTCCTGCGTCCAGCTGCCTTCAGAAGGGTGTCTCACCCCTTCAGGAGACAAGAAGAGTCAGTCCAGAGTGAAAGCAGCAGAAGAGCCCTTCAGAGGAACACAGAGGCTGGCTGCTCCTACAGATCACAGCGGAGACGTGTGTAACTCTGCCTGCTGCAGCTTCACCAGACAACCTGCACTCGCTCAGCTCCAGACCTGGAGAAATGCAGCGCTGCATCACTGCGGTCAGAGCGAGAGCTGACAGAAACATCAATAACCCACAGCACTCCAGTCCATCACTTCACATCTGGAGAACTCGTAATAACGCTTCCTCCGGTCAGAAATCTGCAGATCAAGCAGCGTTTACAGGCCAGAACAGACCTGAACAAGCATGTGACTGGATCTTGATGTGAGAGACGACAGCAGATGCACTTTTTCACTGCAGGAAGAGTTATTATGAGTTAAAAACATCTTAAAGCTGGATTTGTGTCTTCTCCAGAACTGATGGACTGGAGTGCTGTGATGTTTTTAATCAGACTCTCGTTCTGACGGCACCCATCCACTGCTGAGACACTGATGCAGAGACACACTTCTACAAACCTGATGAAGAAACACTCATCCTGATCTGGGACGAGCACATGATCAGCTAATGTTGATTTCTGGTGAACTGATGTTTTAAATTTAGTGATTTTCTTGCCATGATTTCTTCAGAATTTGTGAAAATCGTTTTAAATCCTACGCCAATTTTTTATGGTTTGCTTGTGCAGGGATAGAAGACATCATTGTAATAAACATTACACACGTCACCTCGTATTACAGAAATTAATCTTCCATAAGTGTGCAGCCGGGCGTCTCGTTTTCAATATTCATAAACAGATCAGTAGCGTGGAGCTTCAATGGTGTCGAGTCTTTGAATAGCAATATTATCTGATTATGATCAGATTTCCTATGAATTCAGTCTCCTGCTGCTTTTATTTTCAACGCAGCACTTAAACTATGAATGCAATAATAAAGGATAAAGCCCTCGTGTATCAGAGAGTGATTTAAGATTACCCACTAAATATTTCACTGTTATTGAATCCACACGAGTCAAAAGTTTGGACGCACATTCCTCGTGATCTCAAACAGCGTCTGCTTACGTTCTTCAGCTGCAAGTAAGAACTGTAAGTTTAGCACGTGAGACTCTAAATAAACCGCACACAGCAGAGAAACAGCTCATTATACGCGTTCCTCCTTTAATGGGGTTTAAAAGCATGTCTAGAGCAACATTACTCAGTTTTCACTTCATTTGTGTTTTCATCACGTTCATTCAGAGTGATCTGCTCTTTAATAACGTTCTCAAAACTTCATTTACACAAGATTTATTTTATAACGAATGTTTTAAAATGTTGCCGAGAACATTCAAAAGTAACATTACTGTAACATTTGCAAACTTGTAAAAATGTAACATTCCATTAACGTTCACATCACGTCTTTAACATTTAACAACGTCATTTTCAGGACTCAACGGGAACACTAGTCAAATGTCCGTGTTCTTTCACTAGAAGTGTCTCCAAACTTTTGACTGCACGTGCGTTTGTTTCGACTGAGGCTATTTAGTGTGAAAATCACTCAAGCACTACAGCGAGACACTACAAGTATTCATGCATCTACAATTGAACTGAACTTCCCAATTCAAACGAGCAGAAGTGAGCCGTTTCTCTGAGACTTGCAGGTCTGCCGGTGACTTGGAGAGACATCCTTGGACATCCTGAATTTTCAGCCCTCTGGGTAACTTTAAAAGCCTCACTCCACCGGAAATCAGTTATTCAGTGTGTTTAACTGTAGCTTTACTCAATAATAGGACAGTCATTTCTGTGCTTTATTATGCATGATGCAAATATATATATAAGTAAGTAAATGCTCAAAAACACTGTCATTTCCATCAGTGAATATTTCTGTGCTCATGTCTTTACATTACTGTCCATTTGGCTTCAGAAATGAGCAGTACTTTTAAAATACATTACATAAATGGACATTCAGTTGCTTTTACTTTAAATAAACAATAAAAAAGAGAGGTCATTTTATCTTAACTTTATTGTTTTGTTTCTCCAAAACTAAGTCAAAAGCTGTTATCTGTTCAATTTACATTCACAAATTCACATGACTTTTATCAGTTACAATACGTCAATGTGCCATAACACTTCAAAACTCAACACAGAGGATAGGATTTTTATGTGTTTTTTACTTGTACTATTTTGAATCAAATACTTTCAAAAACTGGCTTTAAAATAGAAAAGCAAGGAAAGGTTTATTTAAAGAAGTATAAATCGTAGTGCTACTCTACGGTCATGTTAAATCAATGCATGGATTTGTGATTTTAACAGAATCATTCCAGCAAAAAAAGAAACAGGAATACTTTACTTTTCAACAGCAATATCTCACTTGACTTAAAGTAGCTGCACATTTATGATATTAGATCATTAATAATAGTAATAATAACTCATGAGCACTACACATGAAGAACAGATGGAGGGTCAGTGATCTGCTTGGTCAGTGCCAGCGTACTGAGAAACACACACCGATTCGTCTAAAATCTTACGTTTTCTCGTGGAATAAAGAAAGAGGATTGCTTAAGGCTCACAGGAATAGCACCACGCAGACCAGACAACACTTAGAGGAGTAAAAGTCTCATGAGATACACTTAATTTAAATCAACCTAAGAACATGTTTCCTTCTCGTCTTCAGAGTGAGAGTGCTTTTAAATGTTTTGTTTTTTTCGGGGCTTTGTCCTCAAATGAAGTAACATAAAAAGGTAGCGTGCTCGTTACAGTAAAAGGACCTGCGAGTCTGAAATGAGTGTGTGAGCGGCGGCCGATAACGCTACAGAATTGGTTAAAACTTCCGGCCAGCGTGGGGCCCCGGCCAGCGCTGGCCCCTGCCTGGAGGCGGGTGGGGCAGAGGAGGGGCCGATCCGTTGTGGTAGCTGCATGAAAGGATAAAATCACACATTTGGATTGGCCTGTTGTGCTCCAGAGGGGCCCAAACTCGTCAAACACACAATTGAAGAAACACAGGCTTGTCATGCACTAGTGGAATGGAGTTTATGTGCTGGATCTGTTACGGTTTAGCCGTGCTCTGCGCCGTCACGCGACTACATGTGCGCTAGGGAAAATGTGGAGCGGGTGAGTGCGTTCTTACCCTCGGGGGTGGAAGAAGCGAGGCGGGCCGGGCGGCATCATGCCCCGCCCCCTGGGGTGTGGCGGTCGCCCTCGGAACGCTGGGTGTCCCGGAGGGGGTGGAGGAGGAGGCGGGCCATGCCTGTGGAAAGACACGCCCCTTTACACTCAACATCTGTCCTCCAAAATGTCTATTAGTTTTCATATGCATTACATTTTTTTTATTTCTATGGTATCTATACTTCCTCTAAATACATACATTTTAAATTATTTATATGCATTTTATAGATTCTTCATATACTTTTGAGATAAAATGGACAATTCAAAAACTGACACTTTGTTTCTTATCAAAAGAAGCAAAGCACAACGAGAACTAATTTTAACTGAGAAATCAATAGTCAGCCCAGTCCAAGATACAATTGTGCTTGAATGCAAAATTTGTTTCAATGCACTATTTTGTGCACTGCATTTGGTTCGGTTCATTATTTGTTTCAATGCATTATTTGTTTCAATGCAATATTTTGTGCACTGCATTTGGTTCGGTTCATTATTTGTTTCAATGCATTATTTGTTTCAATGCAATATTTGGAAAAATTGAATATTTTGTTCGGTTCATTCATTGTTTCAATGCAATATTTTGTTCGGTTCATTATTTGGGTCAATGCAATATTTGTTTCAATGCAGTATTTTGTTCGGTTCATTATTTGTTTCAATGCAATATTTGGAAAAATGGAATATTTTGTTCGGTTCATTATTTGTTTCAATGCAATATTTTGTTCGGTTCATTATTTGTTTCAATGCAATATTTTGTTCGGTTCATTATTTGGGTCAATGCAATATTTGTTTCAATGCAATATTTGGAAAAATTGAATATTTTGTTCGGTTCATTATTTGTTTCAATGCAATATTTTGTTCGGTTCATTATTTGTTTCAATGCATTATTTGTTTCAATGCAATATTTGTTTCAATGCAATATTTGTTTCAATGCAATATTTGGGTCAATGCAATATTTGATTGTATGCAATATCTGGAATCTGGATGAATTCATTAGTTGGTTCAATGCAGTACGTAAAAATGTAGTTTTCTCAAATATCTGACATCATAAAGGTGTGCAGATCTCCATACCTGTGCATGTGTGGTGGAGGTCCTCTCATGTGCATGGGCGGAGGTGGTGGAGGCGGCGGACCCGGTGGACCCAGGTTCATTCCCCTTGGACCGCCTCGACCTCGCCGGCCACGCATGTCTGGATACGGCCACGTGCGACCCATGCCTCTCCTGCAAAAGAGCGAGAAAAAGTCGTTAAAAGTTGTAAAAGTTTCAATTCAGTATTTGGATAAATGCATTATTTGTTCAATGCAAAATTTGGATGAAAGCATTTAAAATTTATTTATTAAAAAGTTGTTTTTCATAAGCAAGTTTATTAAAACGTTTCAACACGAATTAAGGGCGATGGATAAGAAAGACTCGAGAACACATGGGCAAGACCTCATGGGTCCGAATCCATTCGTGAACCCGTCACGGCCTCTTCCTCTCATAGGACCTGGTGGAAACCCTTTCATCATCATCATCATCCCACGTCCTCCACGGAACCCACGGAACATCCGGCCTCCTCTGCCGCGGATCTTCCCTCCACGACCCCTGCGAATAAACACACGAGATTATAGTGACGAGAACAGCCAATGAGAGTAGCAGCTTTGGTCATGTGACCCACCTGAGCTTGCTGTCAGCTGAAGGTTCTTCCCGTGAGGGCGTCTCTGTGGCCTCAATCACCTCTGTCGTCTCCTGCACCTGCTCCGTTTCGGCATCCATCTGTAAAACAACGAAGCTATCCAGTGAAAGAAGCCTGTTGGTAGTGTACACCAGCATTCTCAGTAGTAAACACTTGAGCCTATGAACACGCAACACATCCGTCTTCACGCTTCACTCGTCCCAAAACCTTCACCTCTGACCCAGATCCAGACTGGAAATGATCCGGCGTCAATGTCAAGCATCTGACGTGTTAAACCCACACGCTGGGCTTCACATCACCAAACGGCCTGCTGGGATAGCAGCAGCTGATCCGGGCCGTGGGGATTTCAGAGCACGCCACAAGCCGTGTATTAATAGTGTGAATGGCCAACTGTAAAAGCTAGCATCTGGACATGCTTCTCCAAGAAACGGCACACGCTCAGAGGATTTTCTGATGTAGAAATGGAGCTTTTCAGAGCGGAGAGCTGATGCATGAAAGAAAACACCTCAAGATGCGAGATTATTGAGAAGGAAATGACTATATTAGCAGCTCATGGCTCATTAGAGACCTTGTTTCCTAATGAAAGAGGAAGATGGGGCAGGACATACCAAATATATTTATATTTTAAATAACCAATAGACTTTAATTTACAATACTTGATTCAGTGCAATATTTATATGAATGCAATACTTGAATGAATGCATTAGTTGGTTCAATGCAGTCCATAAAAATGTGGTTTTCAAGCATTTCTCAAATATCTAACATCATGAACTGGAGCAGATCTACAACGACGAAAACCAGCATGAAAGAAAACACCTCAAGATGCAAGATTACTGAGAAGGAAATGACTATTTTAGTAGTGTGTGGCTCATTAGAGACCTCATTTCCTAATGAAACAGGAAGCTGGGGCAGGACATTCCAAATATATATATATATATTTTTTAAACAGCCAATAAGCTTTCATTTACACCACAGCGGTGAACCCTGATTTGCTATCTGATGTCAGTAGGGGGCGGTGCTTCTCATTCCAGAGCATTTTATTGGATAGCAACTTGCACACACCTGTGAGTGTAAGATGACGTCATCAATGTTTCCGTTCCATTTTCACGGAGGCTCATGTAGTAATACTGTAATGCAAATTTTAACATTTACACGTAGAACTCGGAGTTTAAACGCCTCATACTACAGAATCCTGTCGCTAAATGGGTTTTCTCGCCGTTTTGTCGTCATTGCACCGGAATATAACGATTATTCCTACTGAAAGTGTGTTCAATCACACAGAATAACACTTGTTCCATTAGTCTGGTGATTTGAAAGGGATTTGCGAGCTCTTAATTCATTTATTTCCCGCATTCGGAGATTTACCGGAGGCTTAAAAACCATTCTGTCGCCATAATCACATCTGAACGAAATAAACGAACGATAATCGCTCTAGATGATAAAAACATCACCGGAGAACACAAATACACCCCGAGCGACCAAAGAAACACGCATTTGCTGCTAAACGCTGAAGTTTTCCCTCAGAATTACCGACGGCGAATGTGGGATTTAACGGCTGACTGACAGTAAACACACAAGCGCTCCGTTACAAGCTCACAGCTCGTTTTCAGTCACTTACCTGGTGAGATTGAGAGCTCTTCTAAACAACGAGCCTTAAAAATACACAACGTAACTCGGTATATTCTATAAAACAAGCATCCGTCTGTTAAACCGTAAAAGCTCCCGCGTTTCCTCGGCTTTGAAATGGCGGCCCGCGCCGCTCCGTCACAACCAGCGCTGCTTCTCTTTGTCACAGCGTCATTGTACCGCGAGGCCCCGCCCACAGCGAACACAGCCCTGTGATTGGCCAGCGTTCCTGTCGCAACACTGACGTCACGATGCCGTCGTACGTAAACCGGTTTAATCCCAAAGCAGAGTATTTTAGCGTTTTCCTATTTAAACTCGCTTTATTCACGTAATACATAAAAATATAATAATTATAGATGCATCATTTTCTGTATTTAGGCGTATCTTGTTAGAAGTTTTACAGCATGTGCTTTCCTATGAAAAAAGGAGGAAAAGATGTCTTTGAGTTTGACTTTAGCCAAAATAGGATATTATATATTTAATATTAAAATGATGTATACTTATATATGATATATAAAAATATATTATAATATAAATCACAAAAAAGGTTGTGCGTATCCCAGCAAACACAACTTTTACTAACGTTTTTAAAAGTTATATAAACACTGCAACAAAACGTTCTTAAAGTAATGCTTATGGAATTGTAACTTTATTAATATTTGATATAATAGCTTACCTTCTCATAACGTTGAGAGAAAACGTCAACATTCTCGAAATGCTCTTATGATGTTATTTGTGCTTCAACGTTCTAAGAAACGTTTTTGTAACCTTTAAACAACATTATAATCACGACAAGAGAACTGGACATTTGAGCGTTCTTAGAATGTTAAAAATAAACATTCAATAACATTATATTTCGGGTGTTAATAGTAGAATGTTGTAAAAAATGTGTTTGCAACCTTTAAATAACGTTATGATCACAACAAGAAAATTTAGACACGTTAGATCAATGTTCTCACAACGTTTTTATAACCCAAATCTTTTAAAGCGTTTTTTGCGCTAGAACATGATTCTTCCAAAAACTTTTATAAAAATAAAAAATACAAATACAAAGACCAGTTTATATCAACACGAACACAGCGTTTATTCAGCTGTTCCAGTTTAAAAGACACTCTTAATATTAGACACCGACACTCCACTCAAGCATCAGCAAGAAATATTTACATCCGAATAAAATCATGAGTGGACGAGCAAACAAACGCAGAAGAACATGAGTCTGTACAGCAGCAGCGTTCTCAGAGCGTTAAAACTCCAGCAGCGTTCGTTCAGTTCTCAGAGACATCGTTTCTCGAAGCTGCGCGCTCATCAAACGCTTCCGAAATGTTCCGCTCGGAAGTAACACTCCCGCGAAGTTACGGAATGACACAATGTTTCCCCGCCGCGGCGCTCAGACCTGCTGCTGGAGGAGGCTGGACAGCTCCTGGATGTACTGGATCGTGTATTTGAGCGTCTGGATCTTGGTGAGCGGCTGCGCTCTGCGGCTGTACACCGGAGGAAGATACTCGCGGAGCTGATGCAGCGCCTCCGCCAGACTGCGCATGCGCAGCTTCTCGCGCTCGCTGGCCTTCATCCTCCTCTTCACGCTCATCTTCACTTTGGGCTTCTGCCGCTCGTCTTTGCGTGCGGACTCCGGCGAGGACGCGTCTCCGAACGCGCTGTCCTCTCCGCTCCAGTCCCACTGGGACAGCACCTGCGCGGTGAACGCGTCCGCGTCGATCTGCGCCATATCCGCGACAAAATGCGCAAAAGCCAAACTTCGCCGCTTTTATAGCGCGGAGTTCAAAGAGGCGGCCGCGCGCTTGCCACCCACGTGCGAATAAGGTGAAGTTGGCGGATAATGTGAAAAAGAAAAGAAAATAATTAGATTCCCTTTTGTGGGAAATGACTCTTTAAGTCGACGCGACGGCAATTAGCGCACTGACGCGATCAGACGAGCTTCACACGAGCGCGTCTCGCAATTAACATCAAACTATAGCTGCTTGCTTAATAAGCACGAGCACTTTTACATTAAAAAAACTTTTATTCTGTTCAGGAGTACTGGCCTTGTTTCCCAGCCAACAGAGAACGTTCCGGCAAGGTTCTCTCAAAGTTATGAACAAACGTTCTTCCAGCAACATTAACAGAACGTTCATTCAATGTTCTCAAAACGTTAGCACGAAAACATTAATTATACATCGTTTATGGAACTTTTTTTCGGAAACATGGACAATTTTTTTTTTTTTTAAATGTTACTATGTTTTTAAATGTTTCAGAACTTTCAGACAACGTTCAAAAGTAACATTCCCATATTTTTTCAAAATTACAAAATGGAATGTTCCCTTAACACTCGTTTAAGAAAAATGTTTTTAAAATCTTTCTACAAAAAAAAAAAAAAAAAAACTTTCTGCAAAACCTACTCTCAGAAATATTCCTAAAAGTAACTGACAGATGTTTTTATTTCCATAAAAATCCATATATATATATATATATAGTGCTGTCAAACGATTAATCACATACAAAAAAGTTTGTTTATATATGTATGTGCTGTATATATTTATTATGTCTATATAAATACACACACACACATATATATATTTCAGAAAAATTGGTTGTTTATATATGAAATATATTTATTTATATAAATTATATGAATATAAATATAGACATGTAAATATTTTCAAAATAATTTTTGAACACACACATATATTATGCAAACAAAACCTTTTATTTTTTATGCGAGTAATCATGATTGTTTGACAGCATTAATACATATATATGGATTATTATGGAAGATAATTATTGGTGTAAAAAGTGCACAGAAGAATTTATTACAGAGGGAAATTAAATGTTTGGAATTTTAAATTATGGCAAATTTCAACCCTATTTGAAGTAATGAGAGAGACGATACAATAAAAGTCAGGAGTTTGCAGCTATTAATAAACAGATATGATCTGTGCCTGCAGTGTGAGCCGCAGCTGTCTGGGAAGGTGTGACAGCTGTCACTCAGGATCAAGGCCTGGCAGGAAGTGACAGGCGTTTACGTCCTTATTAGGACCAGACTGTTACTTTTATCCTGATGTTATTCTGACGGCTTCTTTCAGAGTAAAGAGGATGTTTGATTCTGTAACGCAACCTTAAACTGCTTTTAAAAGCACTGCTTATTGTGACGATGCATCTGTATTTTCATCAGGATTACAGTGCATGTTTGTTTTTAGAAGTATGGGATTTACACATATGAATAAAAGAAGAAAATGATGTATAGAGGTAATATAAATATTTTTAAAAATCGTAAAAAAGCATAATAAAAAATAAAAATAATATTTATATATGCACACACACATACATGCTTTCAAAAGTTTGGAATCAGTAAGATTTTATTTTTTTTAAAAGAAGTTTCTTTGCTCATCAAGGCTACATTTATTTGATCAAGAATACAGAAAATAAACTGATTTTGTGAAATATTATTGCAATTTAAAAATAACACTTTTCTATTTTAATACCATTTAAACTGTAATGTATTTCTGTGATGCGCAGCTGTATTTTCAGCATCATTACTGCAGTCTTCAGCGTCACGTGATCTTCAGAAATCATAATAATATGCTGATTTATTATCAGTGTTGGAATGTTGTGCGGTTTCAGATTTTTTTGGAACCTGTGATACTTTTTTCAGGATTCTTTGATTAATAAAACATTACAAAGAACAGTGTTTATTACAACATACACAACTATTCCAAAGTTTGGGGTCAGTACGGTTCTTTTTTTTAAAGAAATGAATACTTTTATTCAGGAGGGATGTGTTAAATTAAAAACTTATAATGTTAGAAAAGATTTCTATTGTAAATAAATGCTGTTCTTTTTAACCTTTTATTCATTAATCACAGAAAAATCGCAGCTTCTCTCAAGACAATGAACAAAAACTGCATATAAAAAGACAACTTGTGTATAAATTTATTAGTAAATTTTAATTCCAAACATTATTCTCTGAAACAGTCTCAGTTCTGCTCCGTTTCTGCTCACTTTCCGAACCTCATCTTGAGTCTCTCAGCCAGCGGGCGAGGACTGTCCAGCGAAGCGTCCGAATCGTCCTCAAGCGTCCCATGATGCACCTGGCTGAGTGTGGCTGGTCTGCCGGCAGCGTGAGGTGTTTCAGCAGCGTCGCCGCTCGTCTGCTGGTTCCTGGCTGATGTCTGCGGCCGGAGCGGATCCGTCGGTTTAGACGTGACCTTGACTCTGTCTCCGGGTCGGTTCTCAGCGTCGCTGTCGTCACTGACGGGACTCGCCGTACACACGCTCCTGCAGACCTCAGAAGGGTTTCTGGGACCCGAGACGCTCCTCAGAGGCCCGGCTGCAGCTCTGGGAGGGTTTCTGCTGGTTTTGGCGGTGGGTTTTGTCTTCCGAGCATTAGTCGGGAGCGGACGGCAGTCGTGTTCTTTAGACCCAGGACTCCTCGGCGGCTGTTTCTGGGTGTTTTTTATGATTATCCGCTCCTGAAGAGAACAGGTTGTGTTTTCCGCCGGTCTCAGGTCAGTTTTGTCACGCTGAGGCTTCTGGGACGGCGAGGCCGTGAACGACGGAGAGTCCCAGTCTATACTGCTGAGATGCAGCTGGCCAATCAGAGCCGACTCGGACAGGGAATTCTGGGAAGGAGGCGGCGGCTGGATCTCAGGGGACGGAGGGGAATCGGGCTGCAGAGGATTCTGGGTAAATCCAGGGTCCGTCTGCAGAGACATCTGAGAAAAGAGATCCGACACGGCATCATGGGAATCGGCTGGCTTCTCTTTCCTCGCTTTCGGCTTCCTTTCTGCAATGATTGAGACACAAAAAAAATTAAATATATGATATAAAAACAATATAAACTTATAAAAATTCAAATTTAAACAAAAAATAAACATAACTCTTTAAAAGTGTATTCATCTCACGACATTAAAAACGTGTTTAACAGATCACTTCAGAGCTACAATACTGACATTTCAGTGGTTCTTCACTCTTCAAACACACACGAAAACGTAAATTCAACTTGAAAGCTGACAATATTTATATTTTAAAGAATATTGTGGTGTTGATTATAAATGATTTATGTGCACATCTGTTCCTTCATAAAACTTGCATTCAGATCTCTTTCCATATATTTATTTTTTTTGTTGTTGTTTTTTTGCATCACCTACTTCCTCCCATTTTAAACTCTTATTATCCAACGAAAGGTTAGACTTTTGTGAATTTTTTAAATAAAAGATCAAAAGAATTAACAATGCAGATTAATTTTCACAGCCTTCTTTGATCATATTTACCAAGGGTGCCGATACTTTTGGCCATGACTATATATATATATATATATATATACACACACACACACACACACATCTATCTTTATTTGACCCTCTAACTCTAGCACTCTCTATTCTAATTCTATTCTTAAAAAAAAAAAAAACTTGCCCCTTGTAGACTTTCATTTACTAACTGCTTGTTTTCTTAAAAAAAAGAAAAAAAGAAGAAGTGTAACACTAGCTCGCTCTATTCTTTTTCTATTCTATGTTTTCTTTTTTTAAAAACCTTGCTAGTGTTCTGTGTTGAGTTAACTGAGGCTTGTTATAATCTTTTGCTGGTTTTGATCGCTTCTATTGTCCTCATCTGCTAAATGACTGAATGTAAATGTATATATTAATGTTAATAAATTATACTTGTATGTTATTTAATGTGCTCTGAATGCACGTAAGTGTTATTTGTGGTAAGAGCGGCGTCTGCGGTGATCCGCTGCGGAGCGGAGCGGAGCTCGTACTCTTGGCTCGGTTCTGCTGAGCGTGGGCTCTCTGCTGCTGGAAGTCCTGCAGGATCTCGGGAAACGCCAGGCTGAACAGAGACTCCTCCTCCAGCGTCCTCACCTCCGTCTCCTCACGACCCTCAGCGAACACGAAGTGATCTGACACGACAGTCAACACACTTCATTAAACATGAGCTGAAACTACTATTATATCCACACGATCATCTCTAATATTTAGTTTGAGATTGAGGCTGATCCCATGTATATATCTGCTTCCAGTTTATGATGAATGAATAATTTAATAAATGTCTCAGTAAGACCCTTAATGGACAGACTGCAGGTTTTACTCAACACTGAAAAAGTGTTCAAATATTTAAGAGCAAAGCAAAACTAGAAAATCCTACATATCTTTACAGACCAAGCAAGCTTTACAAATATTTCCCTGATTTCCATGAGCTCTCCAGGCCTGGAATCATAAAGTTCCTTGATGTTTTTTGAAGGTACTGATGTTCCGAAGCTGAAGCGAGAGTAAAAGCGCTGTTGGATGTAATAAAGGTTTTACGGCGGTGTGGAGTGTGGACTGGCGAGGCTCACGGCGTCTACAGGAAGCTCTTTTAGCACCTGAGGGTGACACATCTGTTCCGTCACCTGTGACCCCCGACCCCTCCTGATCTGACCTCACGACGAGACCCTAACGAGCCCAGCGACGGCCGTCACTCATCCACACTCCACCTGTACTGCATCTGTCACCTGGCTTCTTCCAGACGACCTCGAAGCAGGAGACGCCGTTCCTGACGCGCGCTTTATATATTCTGTCGAGAAGAGACGAGACGAGACGTCAACATCTTCACAGAAACACAGCAAAATACTGAACAACAACAATGTCTATTCACTACAGACGAAGTAAAGCTGAACACAGGATATAGACATATATAACATAAACATATTAACAGAAGAAAGAGAGTAAAACATTTAATTGAAATAAGTATGATAAAATAAAAATGTATTATATTATATTATTCTACTCTATTCTATATGCACAGACTGTAATTCAAAAGTTTAGGATCAATAAGATTTTGAATGTTTTTTTTTAAAGAAGCATTTTATGCTCACCGAGGATGCATTTATTTGATCAAAAATACAGGAAAAAATAAAAAATAAAAATGTAAAAACTGTGAAATATTATTTTAATTTAAAATATCTGTTTTCTGTGTGAATATGTGTTAAACTGTAATTTATTTCTTGTATTTCCAGAATCATTACTGCAGTCTTCAGTGTCACATGATCTTCAGAAATCATAATAATATACTGATTTACTGCTCAACAAACATTTCTGATTATTATCAATGTTGAAAACATTAAAAGGTTTGTGGAAACTGTGATACATTTTATTTTTCAGGATTCACAGATGAATAGAAAGTTCAAAAACAACATTTATTTGAAATAGAAATCTTTTCTATCGTTATAAAAGTCTTTACTGTCATATCTTTGATAAATCAAAACGTTTTTTTTTTTTTTTTTTAAAGAAAGAAAAACAATTTTTGACCCCAAACTTTTGAACGGTAGTGTATAGTGTTACAAAACATTTATTTTAGCATATTATTATGATTTCTGAAGATCATGTGACACTGAAGACTGCAGTAATGATGCTGAAAATACAAGAAATAAATGACAGTTTAACACATTCACATAGAAACAGCTGTTTTACATTAGAATAATATTTCACAGTTCTTCTGTATTTTTCATGAAAAATAATAGCAGCTTTGATGAACATTAAAGACTACTTTAATAAAACATTAAAAATCTTATTGATATCAAACTTTCGAACAGCTGTGTGTGTGTGTGTGTGTGTGTGTGTGTGTGTGTGAAGAGTTGATTTAGTTGCAGTTATTTTAGCACATCAGGTAAAGAGAAAATGCTAAATGCTGCTTTAAGGGTTGTTTGGTATCTTTAGCACGGACCTGATGGGCTGGACCTGGGCCGGCGAGTCTCGGCCGTGTCTGCGGTTCATGAGCTCGGTGTAGGTCATCAGCACCAGAAGCTTCTCGCTGCTGTAGTGTTTGGGCCAGTCCATCTTCTCCAGAGCAAACGTCTGACAAACCAAGAGACGAGTCCATCAGAAACAGCTCGTATGAACCCTCAGAACCGCTCTGAGCGCTCAGTACCTGCATCAGCACCAGGCTGGGTTTCCTCCGGCGGAGCGGCTGCACGGGCTTGTCCTTCGTCACCAGAAACTCACGGATGACCTGAAACATCAGCAAACAGCAGACGAGTCTAATAGTGGCTCATAACTCACTGATTTAGGAGGAAATCTTAAAAATACTGGCCGTGTCAGTCCTAAATGTAGGACTCCTAAATGTCTGCTCTAAGAGTGTACCAGACTGTAACACTCACCTCAGTAAAGGGGAACCGCTCACACGCCAGCGTCTTCCTGCAAACACCATCACAGACACAGAATACACACTCTTAAAGGGACAGTTCACCAGAAATAAACACATGCTGTTCATTTACTCTCCCTCGGGCCGTCCAAGACATAGCTGACTTTTCTTCTTCAGCAGAACAGTACAGAAGATTTTTAGCTGAAACCGGTGCTTGGTGATTCATTAAATGCATGTCAACAGCTGCTGTTGTGTAAACAAACTAATGAACTGAACCAGTTCATTGTAATTAACTGTCCAAAAGATTCAGTTCATGGAAAATAATCATTTTGAGTAACTTGTAGATCTGTGCCGCTCGAGTTGTGAACTGATTCAGATGCTTCAGTCCGAACTGGTTCCACAATAGTTCACTAAAAAGAATCGGTTCAAAAGAGTGATTCGTTCGTGAACCAGACACCACTCCGGACCGTTTGTCTGAGGCTCTGGATTACAGATAATAATGCTGTAAATAACATTCAGCTTCTTACACAGACCGATCGTTTCTCTTCATAAGACCTCGATGTATCGTCAGGAGCCACAGAGATTCATTTTGTGCTCCTTGATGTGCTTTTTTTAATTCTCAAGTGACAGCAGCTGTTGACTTGCATTTAATGAATCACCAAGCACCGGTTTCAGCTAAAAATCTGCTGTGAACTGACCAACACACAGAATATGAAGAATATCAAAAACTTTAGGAGTCCAGCACAATAACACACTCAGCAAAATATTGTCTAATTATCATTAGCAATAAAATATCGAGATATTATTTTTTGTCCATATCACACACCCCTACAGCACATGTGTATTTTTATTTACTTTTTGATGCTGGCTTCGACGGAGGACGCCTGGCGAGCGCGTTCGGTGCGGTGCCACTCGCAGGGACACTGGGAGTCGTAGTCCTGCGGCGAACAGAAGCACTCGCTCTCACAGAACACACAGCCGCTGCGCTCGTGCGCTTTAGCCGAGCCTACGAGACACCAGAGGAGCTCAGCAAACACTGACGAGTCTCAGCTCAGCAAACCTGTCGAGGAATCAGACCATACTGATACTGACCAGGGTGTCGACACACCAGACAGTGCGTGACCTTCTTCACCGCGACCTCTGACCTTTCAGCTCTGTCTGCGTCCCACTCAGTGAACCTGCAGCAGAGCAGAAACACACTGAACTCTGAACCAACACACACTTCTAGCCAGTGGGCAACTGATGTTGAAAAGACAGTACTTTGGATCAAATAAATGCAGGCTTGCTGAGCAGAAGAGACTTCTTTAAAAAACATTAGAAATCTTACTGTTCAAACCTTTTGACTGGTAGTGTATATACACACACACACATACTGCCATTTAAGTTTGGGATCAGTTTTTATTAAATTGTTTATTTAGTTTGAATTATTTTAGTACTTCAAATTAAACCACATGAAAATGTGATATTGAAGAGGTATACCATAGTGCAGTATGGAGTACCTCAAGGCTCAGTACTAGGACCGTTACTTTTCACGCTTTATATGTTACCCTTGGGAGATATCATTAGGAAACTTGGTTTTAGCTATTTATAGGCCTAAAAATACATTAAACCAGTTTAAGTGTGGGATTAACTTAACCTCTTTTCACCCAATTACCACTGTAAGAAATTGCTGTCCAAACTGAATTTAAAATGATGTTACAGCATCTTTATCAAGTCTTGACTCATATTTGATGTCAAATTGATATCAAGGTGCCCGCTGGGTAAAAAAGCCATAACTGTCTGTTTAATAATACAATAAACAATAAAATAATACAATTAAAACTGCCTGACTATTGTGAGAAAACAAAAATAACCAACCATTAACCTGGAGTATAATAAAGCAGTGGTTCTCAAACAGGGGCTGGTGTAATCTAAATTAAAATACTAAGAATACATCAAATTAAAATATGACAAAAAGAAGAAGAAAAAAAACTAATTTAATATGACAAAATAATACAATAAATTATTCCCGTCTTCTCAATAACTTTTTATTGGAAGAACAAACAGATCTGAAATGTGACAAAACATGGTTAATTAATTTATAAATCATAAAAAAAAAAACAAGCAGCTTTGTCATAATTACAGCAGAAATATTGGAAATAGCTATTTGTATTTTAGCATTAATATACTATTAATATTTTGAATTAGATTTTATTTTTCTATTTTCACTTTATTTTAGTTAATGTTTTAGTAATTTAGTTGTTTTTGTTTTAAAAATAAAAATGTAATTGTTTGTTTAGTTACTTATTTTAGTACTTCAAATTAAACCAAATGAAAATGAGAAATGCTGCCTTGGCAACCAGCTGAAATAAAACTTGCATTTAGTTTCAGTTATTAATCCTGAATAGAGTACGTTAGAACGATTCATACTTTTGAAGAAGACTTTTTCCTTTAAGATTCTGAATCAGCTTCAGTGTCTGTTCTTTGCCGACTCCGGCGACGCCCTACAGGACCAGAAAGAGAACAGCACAACATTCACTATAACGGTCCATCATTTCAGAAGCATTTCATCCTGTAAATCTGCTGCACCTTGGGGATGTAGTCGCAGCCCAGGAGAACGGCCAGCCCCACGAGAGTGTCCCTGGAGAGCCCGAGCTCGTCCCGAACACGAGACGTCTGATAGCAGTCCACCTGAGGATCCTGCAGATCACAGAACGGGTGCTGCTGTTATTCATCTGTGTGGAGAAGCGCTCAAACAATACAAAATTGTCTACAAATAATCTTGTGTAGTGGTCTGATGTGATGTGATGTGATGTCAGAGCCTGCAGTAACGTGGTGTGGTCAGTGTGTGGCGCTGTAATTCAGAGCAAACGCAGCCGAACCTGAAGCTGCTGAGCGGCGTTTGGATGAATGTGTGAATATATGCTGCACGCTTTCCTCTCAATAATGAAATAAACAACACAAACTGACCGCGGTGAGAAAGCATCTGATTACAGAGATGTGATGTTAGTCGATTAATCGTTCTAATAATCGTTAGATTAATCGATTATCAAAATAATGTTTTGTTGTAAGCCTAGTGCGGAGACTAAAACAGAAGTAGGAACCTTTGTCGTCATGTTGAAGTTCCTGTAGACGGTCTGAGCGCCGTATAAGAAGGCGTCGCCGTCGTTAGTGATGCAGCCGTCCACCGCGCCCTGCGAGTCCAGAAACGCACACATAGCCTCCGCTTCGCCGGCCGCCGTCACCCACGGCACTCCCAGACAGTCCAGCAGCTCGGCGCACTGCGGAGACACACCTTAACCCTTTAACTGCCAACACAGACGTGAAAGAGCACTGTCCAAACTTAACTGTTAGAATTCATGAACGAAAACGTTTCGTAATATGATTCAGAAGAACCGTTTCCACGGTAAAGCAATGTCTGATTTTAAAAATGGCTTCCACAGGATTAATTTTGAGGTTAAGCTTTCAACTGATGTATAATTTATGATGCAACAAAAAAACTTTTTATGACAGAGGTCAGAACTCTAATCTATCTCTAATCTAAAATTAATCTATTATAATTTGTAACAAAATACAGTGGTAAAATATCTATTTATGAGTCTTTCCAATGATATATAGCTTGTCATGATTAGATTAGGATTTATTTGTAATATATGACCCTGCAGCACAGAAGCAGTAGCAATAACCAACAATACACTGTATGGGTCAAAATTATAGATTTTTCTTTTATGCCAAAAATCATTAGGATATTAAGATCATGTTCCATGAAGATATTTAGTAAATTTCCTACCGTAAATATATCAAAACTTCATTTTTGATTAGTAATATGCATTGCTAAGAACTTCATTTGAACAACTTTAAAGGTGATTTTCTCAATATTTAGATTATTTTTGCTCCCTCAGATTCCAGATTTTCTAATAGTTGTATCTCAGACAAATATTGTTTTAAATAAATTGAGCGTCATGACTGGTTTTGTGCTCCAGGGTCAGTGAAGTATGCTGGGCATCGGTCACCTCTCTCAGGACGGCCTTGAATCGGCCTCTGCTGGTGTTTTTAGCCTTGGCTCCGTATCTCATCTCGCTGCGTTTGCTCATGGTCTCGGCTTTGATGCTCGGCGCGTCTCCCTCCATCACAAACACCAGCTTCACACCCATCAGCGTGAGCGAGGACACACGGAAAAACAGGTTCCTGCGCGACACACACCATCCACACCTGAGCCCCTCTGGAGTAAACCCGCTCAGATCTCTCAGACCGCTTCCAGACTCACCTGAGATGCGGTTTGGTGACTCTTCCCATCATGCCCTGCACGTGCTGGGCCTCGCAGACCCACAGACTCAGGTCCACGGCGAGGGTCTTTCCTGACAGACTGTAGAGCGGCACAGACTGCCGGACCGGATCCAGGATGGACCAGAGCTCAGAAACACCCATCGCCTCCGGAACACTACACACTACACACACACACACACACACACACGCTTTACAACAGCACCATCTCTGGCTCTGACAGCTCATTCAGTTACAAACATACATACATAAATCATGCAGTAATATATCATTATATTAAAAAAAATTATAAACATACATATATATACACATTTCATCTCTCTCTCTGTGTATATATATATATATATATATATATTAGATTCAAAAATAATGCATAATAATGTATATCGTACTATTATACAATATAGTAGTTATATATAAAATGTACAATATATTTAATATATATATATATATTATTATTTTTTTTTTTAATAATATTTTATTATATATGGGATCAGTAAGATTTTTATTGTTTTCTTTTTAAGTTTCTTCTGCTCATCAAGGCTGCATTTCTTGATTAAAAAATACAGAAAAAACTGTAATATTGTGAAATATTATTGTAATTTAAAATACCGGTTTTCTATTTTAATATACTTTAAACTGTAATTTATTTCTGTGATGCGCAGCTGTATTTTCAGCATCATTACTTCAGTCTTCAGAGTCACATGATCTTCAGAAATCATAATAATATGCTTTCTTCAGGATTTATTGATAAATAAAAGGTTAAAAAGAACAGCATTCATTCAAACTAGTAATTGTTTCTAACAATATAAATCTTTGCTATCACTTCGTATCAATTTAACACATCCTTCCTGAAGAAAAGTATTCATTTCTTTTTAAAAAAACAAAGAAAAAAATTCACTGACACCAAAATTTGAACGGAAGTTCAAAAGATTTCTATTTTGAATAAATGTTGTCCGTTTTAATTTGTTATTCATCAAAGAATCCTGAAGAAAAAAATATTGAAATATTATACAATAAATAACAGATAATAACTCAGCATATTAGAATGATTTCCGAAGGATCATGTAGAAAACAGTTATTATAAACAGTAAAAATATTTCACAATATTACTGCTTATGCTGTATTTTTGATCAAATATATGCAGCCTTGATGAGCAGAAGAGACTTAATAAACATTAAAAATCTTACTGATCCCAAATTTTTGAACAACTGTGTGTGTAACTTTCTCTGTATGTGCGACATAAATACACTAATGTCTATTACATATATTGTTTAAAACACTGTAATATTTAACATATCACGGAACGCATTAAATATCCACTGTTCAGATTAACAAAACACAAATAACGTCAACTCAGAAATCTCAGCGACACAGATTATGAGAAGGAACGGTTACTTACATATGTTATAAGTATCTTTATGAATAAAAGGGTGGTGTTTGTATATTTAAGCAGTTTTTTGCGAATGTTTTCGTTGAGGAGCCTCGGTTTGAATGTCTGAACTCGCGCCTGTCGGAGATCTCGCGCGCGCTGAATCCCCTCAGCGCCTCCGGCGGTCAGGAGGAGGAACACGACTTCCGCTCGAGGTTCCGCGCAGACTCGCAATTATTTTCATGTTTTAGTGTGAAATAAAAAACAAAAAATTCATACGAAAACAAGATTAACAACTGTTAAAAAAAATAAGTAAATGTGAGCGAGCAGTGACTTGTTCCGGAAGTGACGTGCTCTTAGACCCGTATGTAGGTGACGTGTCTCAATCCCGGAACTCACCTCAGGAGCAGAATCTCGAGCAGATTCCTCATAAACATCACAAAAACAACACAATAAGCGTGAGTAATTCAGTAAATTACACTATTGTTTGTGAGTGCACCACTGTTATTAGATTCTCGTGTCGTCGCATCACATCTGATCACACTCTCGAGCTCATAAAAGCTAATGTTAGCGATTCTGATTTTATGATGTGCTTTTAAGCATCATTACGAATGAATTCGAGTATTTGAACTGCGCTTTCAAGACCTTTACCTGATACTGTGGTATTATTACATAACGTTACATTTATAATCAATGTTGTATAAAGCGCTATTTGTGACCCTGGAGCACAAAACCAGTCATAAGGGTACATTTTTGTTTAAATTGAGATTTATGCATTATCTGAAAACTGAATAAATAGTTTTCCATCGATGTATGGTTTGTTAGGATCGGACAATATTTGAAAATCTGGAATCTGAGGGTGCAAAAACATCTAAATATTGAGAAAATCACCTTTAAAGTTGTTCAAATGAAGTTTTTAGCAATGCATATTACTAATCAAAAATGAAGTTTTGATATATTTACGGTAGGAAATTTACTAAATATCTTCATGGAACATGATCTTAATATCCTAATGATTTTTGGCATAAAAGAGAAATGTATAATTGTGACCCATACAGTGTATTGTTGTGTATTGCTGCAGATACAGCTGTGCTGCTGATGACTGCTTCTGTGCTGCAGGGACACGTATTAATAAAGATGACTGACATGAAAACATGACACATGATGTTTTTATATAGTTGTAGAGTGGCGTTGCGTGAGACTCGGTGCTGTTACAGACACTAGAAGGTGGCTCCTTGCAGTACCGTGGTATTACTGTGGTATTACCGTGGTGTGAGTCTGTGAGCTGAAGTGTGCTGTTTTGCAGTGAGATGGTGACCGATGTGCAGCTGGCCATATTCGCCAACATGCTGGGCGTCTCGCTCTTCCTGCTGGTGGTTCTCTATCATTATGTGGCCGTGAACAACCCCAAAAAGCTGGAGTGAGGCTGTGAGAGAGACAGGTGAGCGGACGCACCGTATCCCATCAGCACCCGACCCGTCTCGTTAGATGATAATCACTGCTGTTTCTCTTTCAGGATGACAAGGACCAAGAACCGGACGATCAGGCGGCCTGTAAATTTGCATTTTGTATGAAAATGATGTGAATAAATTGTCAGAGTGAGAGACTTTGTGTGCATGCCTTCTTCCTAATAATCACACAAGACCGCGTTTCTTTCAGAAATACACATGGATGTTTATTGCTTTCTAACGGCACAAGCTTCACAGAGAAACGGCATGTAATTCAGTGTGAACGGACTCGGACTCGTTCGTCTCGGTCTGTGATAATGAGCACCACAATCCTGTTCAAAACAAACCTTCCCTCATCACATGAGCCACACGTTTATTAAAAGGGTTCCTTTAAAATCACAACGCTCGTTTGTGGAGGTGCTGCTTTAGTGTAGTCGTGAGTAATAATGGGTCTGATCACCCGTTCTCCTGCTCATGTTGTGTCTGGAGGAATTAAGCTGTTGCTCTTGTGTTTAATGGACAATAAAAGCAGCCGCAGCACCGCTGAACACCAGAAACCACACTTCACTTCATTAGACCAGTTCAGACAAACATGAAGATCTGCTGATCGTGTGCTCGTCCCAGATCAGGAGGAGTGTGTCTCTGCATCAGTGTCTCAGCAGTGGATGCTCTGCAGTGAATGGGTGCCGTCAGAACGAGAGTCAATAAAAATGAGAGTCTTAATGCTGGATGTGTTTCAGCTTTTGTCTTCTCCAGATGTTATCTGATGGACTGGAGTTCTGTGATGTTTTTATTGACTCTCGTTCTGACGGCACCCATTCACTGCAGAGCATCCACTGCTGAGACACACTTCTCCAAACCTGATGAAGAGACACACTCCTGATCTGGGACGAGCGCGTTCAGTGTCGGCTGATTTGCTCCTCTAACGTGAGCGTGTGTAGATGAGCAGATCCGTTAGTGTTTCTCAGGTCTGCAGCGATCTGTTGAGATGAAAATCTTTAAGTATTTGAGCACTTGCACATGCAAACCTCACATCAAATGTGACCGGCAGTGTGTTACCTGTGTGTGTGTTCATCTGTCCGTCTGCTTGCGTCTCCAGAGCTCTGAGAGCTACAGGACGAGCTCTTCAGCAGACGCAGAGAAGAACTGTCTTTCCCAGAAACACCTAACAACAGCAGAAGAGAACCTGAACAATCAAAACCACAAGCTGCAAAATGTGTGAACAGCACAGCAGATCTAACCCTGTAGAGCGTGACGCGTGTGTTTTATATCATATTTCATCATCAGGCTTTTATGGCTCATATAGAGTGAGAATATGAAGGAAAAAACAGCTCGATTTTATTCAAAGGCCAAAAATATGAATCTGCTGCAGATGCTGATATTTCTATGAGATTCTTCTGCTTGCGGTCGCTCTATATCTCCAGGAATATATCTCAGTAAAATGAGATTAAAGTGATCCAAACATATAATGCAGTGCTGAGGAGAGAGAAACAAACGCTCCTCAGAAGATGAGATGGAGATCATTCCTCCGCTGAGGAACAGTGAGAGTAAAGCTCCTCAGAAGAGAGACGCACTGATTTTTCTAGAAAATGATTAAAGCTGAGCTGCTTCAGTCCAGTAAGTGTTCATCTGGAGACATGACTGCAGTTATTCTGATGCTTACTTGATCAAAATCAGTCCAGATCTGACACTGAAGCAGCAGCTGAACAATTACACTAAAAGAGCTTTTACTGGATTAAAAAAAAGTATCAGTCAGATGACAAGTTTTGCAAAACATTGTGATCATTTACAGGCTTGAAATGTGTGTCTGAAACATGATCCAGGCTCTATAGGGTTAAACGAGCGTCTCTGACCCGCTGAGTGTTTCTTGATGCCGGGTTTGATGAGCGTCCAGGCTCTCAGGGTGTGTGTCTCGGGTCCGGCGGACTGAAGCGGAAGCTCTCTCCGCACCGGGATCCGGCTGGGCCGAGGCTGCAGCTCACATCTGAAAGAGACTCACAGACTCAGACCTGCATCACTGTCCTTCATCACACCTGCGTGTGCGGCTCAAACCCTGCCTTCACCTGCTGTACACCACAGACGTCAACACATCCAGAGACTCCCGCAGCGGCTCCTGCAAACACAGGCCCAAGGCTGTTCAAACATGTGTCCCTGCAGCACAGCTGTATCTGCAGCAACAGCCAACAACACACTGTATGGCTCAAAATTATACATTTCTCTTTTATGCCAAAAATCATTAGGATATTAAGATCATGTTCCATGAAGATATCTTGTAAATTTCCTACTGTAAATATATCAAAATTTAATTTTTGATTATTGATATGCATTGCTAAGAACTTCATTTGCACAACTTTAAAGGCAATTTTTTTTTCAATATTTAGATTTTTTTTTGCACCGATTTTCTAATAGTTGTACAGTTGAGGTCAAAAGTTTACA